>BQNB010004583.1:0-54195 GCA_026074375.1 Tanacetum coccineum | reverse complement strand
GCAATGGTATTATGAAGTGACACGCCCTGGAAACCAATATTCCGCTGTGACCTAATTTTGGGGGTGTTACAGATTGGTATCAGAGCACTGGCTATAGAGAACTAGGTTGCATATTTTACCCTACACTATAGCCGTTTTCACAAACATTGCATCATATAAAACATTTTGAAAGTGCATATGCACTACTTGCTTACTTGCTTATGTTACTTGTTACCTTAAGTGCTTACATGACATACATATATACATAATATATATGCTTGCATTCCTTTTGCGTATATTGTACGTTTATTTATATAAGAGTTAATTATATAAATACTAGAACATTTCTTAAGACATTGTGAGTTGCACAATGGTCTCTAAGAATATTATTTTTCTTCATAGCTTTATACTATATTGTATTACACGGAGACCGTCACAGTTTTGTTTACATGGAATTATGTATGAATCTAAGTATTACAAGTCTTGTATGGGCGGGACTTGTAATATGAGGATTGATATGATAATTGCTATGTTAACAAAGCCCGTCACAGTTCTGTTTACATGGGATTATGTATAAATCTAAGTATTACAAGTCTTGTATGGGCGGGACTTGTAATAGGAGGATTTATATGATAATTGCTATGTTAACTCGTTCGTAAAGACTTTTACCTTAGTTACTCTAACCGAGTACTCGTTAACGATCTTGAAAAACTATGTGATTTCCCTGATAGTTTTACTCCCCGTCTCCGAAGACGAGTTTGGAACACTCGTCCCATACTCAGTAGAACACATGCATCGTCATGTCAACCACCTTGAAGGTTATGAGAGTACGCGTATTGCACCGGGAATTATTAAGTAGGATGATTTATAATCTATTTATTTGAAAGGATTGGGACGCCTCTTCATTTAAATAAATAAGTTGTAAATCACCGAACCATAAGTTTATCATTTCTTACTTACATAAATTTGGACGCTTCTTTATGTAAATAAGAAATTATAAATGAGTGGGCTTAATGGTATCCGATATGACACGAGTATGAACCTGAAATCGATAATCATCAGAATCCGTTAAAAGGGTCTAGAGACACAATCGTGTCTTGCCACTCAGCAGAATCTTAAGGCCTCACTTGGAACTACCTTATCTCATTCTTAAGTTATTACTTTTGCCGTTGCTAATCCTCGCGATCACGAACTGTTCGTGGAACTAACAGACTTGTTACACACTTGAGTTAATGGAGTTGATTCGTCCTTAAACTAGCGACTGAGTACCATAATCCGCCGTCTATCGCATAAGCTCTTCCGCGAGCTCCTCCTATTTGTTAAACTTTATTCTGGGAATATTGTTTCTCGAAATGTCCTCATTCTCGGCATCCCATCACCATTTGTTATAGTATTGACGTTATGGTCGCTGTTGTTGGGTCCTGGAGCGGTCCCGACTGATACAACTTTATCCAATAGGTAATGCAACTCCCCTTAAACGAGATAAACACCTATCGACGAAACAGATAGTTGATATTCATTTCGGGCCACTATAGGAAGACTTAGTCGCGATACAACCTAGTAACTGCCAAGTAAAGCCTGATCCCCCCACCCCTTTCACCCCCCCCCCCACCCCCCACACTTACATCCATAAGCCACGTTGATGTGAATCATCGAACCTTACAGATAGTAGAAACGAGACTCCGTCCTCGGACATTTAGAAACTTATACACACATACTCACGCGACTACACCTTCTTCTTGAGGTTTTCACTATAATGAGACTGTCCTTATAACGCGGTTATACCAGTCATAAGATCGGTAATGATATATTTGGAGATACCCATTTTGATGGATTAAATATCCTGGACAAACCTAGCCAAAAATTTTTGGTGGATTCAGAAGTGTAGAAATACCAAATTTTGCTGAATAAAGTTATCAGCGTCTTGTTTAGAACGAGTTTATTAAACCTTAAGTCTTTCCTTGGGCACACAATCGTAAGAATCACAAATTTATCTCGTGACGAGATTTCTATAAGGGGTAGGGAACTGTTACTATCCGAGAATTTTTGAAATTTGAATGACGAATATTAATCTTTTGACTTTTCGCGTCCTGACTTGACGTTTGACTTTGGTCTTTTATTTTTCACATAAATGTAACATCCGAGAATTTTCGAAATTTTGAATGACGATTTCAATCTTTGACTTTTAGGGTCTGGCTTGACTTATAAGAACGACCATCTAAAGCACGTTTTCATTATTCGGACTCTAAAGCAATTTGATGTAAAACGACATTCCTGACAACTTTTTAGTTTTGACCGAGACCCGAAAACAGTCAGAAGGTGACTGAAATGCCCTCGCAAGATTTTAGAATCAAGAACGAGTACCGGCACAAAAATAATTAAATTACATTTAATTATCACGTTTTATTAAATAAGAATATTTAATAAATTATTTAACATTTTATTCAGTGACGTTTGTTGAAGACGCAAATATTCGAGTAAAAGGATCATTTTACGGACAAGTTTATCGGAAATATACAAAATAAATAATAAACGTTTTAAATAAATTTTATAAAACGTTTACGAAAAGTAGTCGAGTGAATACTCATTTTTATCAGAAAAATGATTTGGAAAACAATGGCGCAAGTTTCGAGAGTTGAATCGTCCGTTAAGTCTTTCAAACGAGTCCCGAACCGATACGTATCGAAACTATACTAAAAAGTTACAAAATGAACCCCATACTATTTGAACTTGTCACTTTAGTTTATATATATATATATATATATATATAAACTTATAACATTTATGTCATTTCCACCTCATACATACACACACACTTTTATAAAACACTCTCTCTCTCCCAAATAATCCGGCCACCCCTCCCCCACCTCCGGCCACCGTCGGCCGTCGCCGGAAACGTTTTTCCGGTTAGTTTTTCCGACCAAGTCCCAATCTTCTCCTCATCACACGATCTATTCGATCCACTATACCACTCTCCGCCACGCGCCTCCACGCGTCCTCACCATCACCACCATTCACTCACCGCCGCTCCACCTTCGCCCCACACCACCCCATTCGAACACCATCCCCACCACCGACGCATCAAGGGTGCGTGTGGTATTAAGTCGCCACCATGGTGTGTGTTGACTTCGTTTTCAAAGCAAAAGGGTGCATCAAGTTCATTTTACAACCACCCCTAGGGGTGCGTTTTGGGTGACAGCCACCCATATTGGGTGCGTTTGGTTGGCTGCGAATGAGCCAAGTAAGGTGTGTTTGGATTCGGGTTATCTTGGTTCAAAGTGTGGGCACATATAGGATTTATGGTTTGGTTGGGCACCAGCAGGGGTACGTTCGGTGTGAGTTTAGCACCAGCCAGGGTGCGTTGGGTTGCGGTTAAGTAGATTAGGGTGCGTCGGGTTTTCTAGTAGCACCGAAGCGGGTGCGTTTAGCTGTTCTTGACAGCCTAGGGTCCGTTTGGTTTTCTGGTTTGCACAAGAGGGGTGCGTTTGGTTTGGGTTTAGCAGCAGGGGATGTTTGTTTTGCTATTTATAACAGTCGTTAGAGTGCGTTTGGCTGCCGTGACAGCCGTTAGGGTGCGTTTGGTTTAAGGGACAGCAGCTAGGGGTGTTTGTTTTGGTCCGCTGGTCAGCCGCGCACAAGGGTGCGTGTGGCTGTCTCAGCCCCGCACAAGGGTGCGTTCGGTTGTGGTAGTAACACCATCAAGAGTGCGTTTGGTTATTTTGTTCGCACCACAAGGATGCGTGGGTTCGGGTCAGTCACCCACATAGGGTGCATCTTTGGGTTATAATATGCATGAGGGTGCGATTGGCTGTCCATCAGCCGGGTCGGGTGCATGTGTTGGCTGTCAAACAGCCGGGACAGCCGGGGCGTCGGGTTGTTTGGTCGGGTTTGGTTTGCAACGGAAATGGGTGCGTTTGATACATAAATATATTAATTGTTTCATTTATTATCAATTTAAAGTATATGTGATGAAAATCTAATGAAACTTGCGACGTCTAAATATAATATGTATTAATATTAAAACGGGATTGATATTAAGCTATAAGCCATGAGAGACACATTTTAGATAAGTTTTTGAGTTAAAAACGGACTTTGGCGCGTTTTTGTAACGGTACATTGTGAGCAGAAAACGGAACAGGGGATTCGGGATTCGAGATTTGAAAAGTCAGACTTTAGTTTATAAAATATAACAAATTATATTTTGACGGACGTTTTGATATAAAACGGGACTTTAACTCCCTATTAACGGACGGGAAACAGGAGTGAAATCGAAATATACACTTTAGTAGAAAAATAGGTTATTTTTAATATATATTAAATCTGACAGATTAATTAATTAAATGATTTGAGCCTTCGAGTCCGTTTCAGCCTTGGCGAAACACGAATTTGTTCGGATAATGTTTTACTTTGCCGCGAGGTTCTAACCAACAAAACCGCTCTTAATCTATCCTAACCTCATCATATCTATTGTTGCAACCTACTTTTCAACTCATCTTACCATAGCTTATAAAACAACAAACATAATACTTCCATTTTTATAAAAGTTGTCAAGATATTTTTATCATTTCTTTTTATAAAAGTAACACAAACACATGGACTCTTAAACTTGAGCAATATTTATAAGAATAAAAGAAATGAAATAAGAGATGGGTCAAGAATGCTTACAAGAATGAAGACACAAGTAGAGAATCACAAGATCTATACCCAAAATCACTAGATCTATAAAACCCACTTATAAAATTAGAAACCCTAATTTTATAACCTTGAGAAAACCCTTGGAAATCAACCAAACAACACTTGGATATAACTTAGATAACCTTGGAAATGAACTTAAAATGATTGGATCTTGTAAGAAATCAAAGGAAACTCAAACCCTAGTGAGGGGTTTTGAGCTGTGGGTTAGCAAGAAGGGAGGAGAGAAAGAAAATGTTGGTGGCTTTGAAATGGGAATGATAACCCTAAGTGTGTGATATGAGATGTATTTATAGGAGTGAACTAGGGTTTTATGACTTGGTTGGAAGCATCAAGTGGCTAACACACACCAAAGGGGTGTGCCTTTGTGGTTTCGGCCGAAACTAGTTACAAGGACCCAAATGGGTTCAAATTTTAAATCATGGTTCACTATAGATGCATAAGTTGGTCATGTTGAGGTCAAATGTACAAGTAGAATCCTTACATACATGTATGTGTCACATGGGAAGGTCAAACTAGTGAAGAGTGCATGAGAGTGACTCCCTCATAAGTCACTATCTTATGCTTACATGATCACATGCATGGGAAATCCAAAAGATGCTTCATGAATTAATTTAGAGCTCAAGGTGTTTTGGTCTTGAGTTTTAGGCGTCCAATATGTCAAGAGAGGGGAGGTGAACGAAATTTTTAACATTACAATGTTTGACGGATGATAACTCGAGTTTACACGAAAAGATTGCGGGTTTCGGGGGTTCCATTTGATCAAAAACGCGAAAAACGCAATTTAAAAGATAAAACCCTAAAATTAATATCGGAAGTGATTAAAAATCACGAAACACTTAGAAAAGTTAAAATATCTCATATAAGGCCTAAATTAATTAATAACCGATGCCGGGACGCGCCCGATGATGTTTTTCATCTTATAACTAAACCAAAAGCCCGTCCCAAACCCTTTTGTTATTAACCCTGGCCCAAGTCAACCCTCCCAATAACCCGGTCAAAAAGTCAAAGTGATAACAAATTTTACCGCCCAATCCCTTTTACTGTTCATTCATCCCCCACCTCACCGTCCCTGCACCTACTTCCGTACACAAGCACTATCACTCCCACTCCTGTTTCAACATCATCAGTGCCAGCGTGCAATCCCAAGAGCACACCACATTCAATCCAAAGACAAAGATTTAAAGAAGTGGTTGAGCAAGAATGATCACACGCCCAAGATGTATAAAAAGATTCAGAATCATTCTCCACTCCTCTCACAAAAGAAACACACAATGAAGACCCAGAGCCTTCTTCATCTGCCTATAAATAAGGGCTCTTCACTCACAAGAAAGATATCTAGGAGTAATGTAATTTTAAGCTTAGCTTATTTTACTGTTTTAACTCAGCTTATGATAATCAACTTACGTAATCTCCTTGTTTCAAATGTAAATGTAATCACTTTATATTAATGAAATTCAGTTTTAAAAGTTTAATTCGTGTTCTAAATTTCAACTATTTTTGTTACTGTTTCAACTAAATAAGCTCTTAATAACCTCAATTTTCTTAATAAGCTAATCTTTTACTCAGTTAAGCTTAACAAGCTTAACTGAGCATTTGGACTGTTAAACTCACTCTCAAATTTCCAAAGCTTTCGATTAATGATTGATAAGCCAAACATAGATGGGCTTATGGACTTACTGGCTTATTCCTAATAAGCCAGAGCTTGTAGAATAAGCTCATTTGAGCATTCCAGTCCTTTTTTAAGCAAAGGACAAAGGTACTCTTACTCTTTTTAATTTTCTGCTCAATTACTATTTTACTGCTTATTTGCTTAATTCTGCTTATTTTTAGCTTATGATTGTTAGAAATAGCTTATCTGTGCTTATTATACTTAGTTGATGCTTATTTAGTTAAATTTTAGCTTAAAACTCATTTTAGTTGTTTTTCTTCATAAATTGTTAAAAACCAAAAAAAATAGCATAGCTTATTTCATTGCTTATTAGTACTTAATTTCTGTTAATCACTGCTTATTTGTCTTAAATAAGTTTAGTTATCAATCTGTTTTTGCTTTTTATAGCTTATTAGTGTCTGATTTAGTTTTTAAGTTGCAATTCAAAAATTAAAGGGGTGTTTGGCATTAGACTGTTTTTAGCTTAAAATAAGCTCAAATAAGCTCAAATTTGGTAGTTAGTTTAGTTTCAACCTAAAATAGCTTAATTAAGTCTTAGTTTTTTTATTTCTCAGCTTAAATCATTGAATGCAACTTATTTTCTCTTTTTATCAATGTTTTTCAAAAAGTAGTTAAACTGTAACAGCCCTTTTCAAGTAGCTTTTTATAGGGCTTAATAACCTTCAAAATGATTTTAATAAGCTGTTATAAGTAGTATCCTAGGTCTAGTTTTAGGTTTAGCAAAGTTTTTTAGCTTAAGGTTCAGTTTTGAGGTTTAAAATTAAGCTTAAAGTAGCTTGTGTAGGGGCTGCACTGACTCAGCATAGCCGAGTCAGTCTCATTAGCTTATTGAGCAATAAGCTCTTTTGCTCTCAGCTTTTTCTGTTTTAGCTTTAAGTGTTTGTTTTAGTTTAGTTTAGTTTTTTTTTTAAGTTTTAAGATTGTTTATTAGCTTAAGTCCTAGCTAACAATTAGTTTTTTAAGTTTTTCTTTAAAATTAAGTTGCTGTCAAATTAAGCTGTTTCCAGCTTATTCTTTAAGTTTTAGAAAAAAGTGCTTTTGTTAAAGTTGATAAGCTCAAGCTTATCAACAACTTTGTTCTTTAAGTTTTCAAAAAAAAAGAAAAAAAAAGGGGAACTAGGGAAACCCGGGTGAGCAAGGCTCGAACCCGGGACCTCTACCCAGTTCAACCCTTTTAACACACACTCTACCACTGCGCCCTTGGGTCTTATTCGTTATACATTTACACCATTTATTCTTTATACACATTTAGCCCCCAATAAGCCTAATAAGCTGTTATAGCTTATTTCGTGGCTTATTCTATAAGCTGTGATACCAAGCTTATTTTTTTTAGGATCTAATTAGTTCAAGCTATTTTTCGTATTTTTTTAGAATTTTTATAGATAGTTTAGTATTTTTAAACATTTATTTTCATTAAAAACTTTAAAAAATCATAAAATAAAAAAAAAAATCAAAAAAAAAATAAATCTTTTTTATAAAATTTTCTTTTATCGTTAAGTTTATAGGAAAATTAGTTTCGCTTTCGTAGGGTCTAATTTGCAAAATTTTGATTTTTAAAGAACGGGATTCGTTCCCTTTCTCGTTTTTCGTGTTTTAACGCTCATTTCAACTCAGTTTTTATTCTAGTTTTCTTTAAACTTACTTATTAGTCAAATATAGTCCATTTAAAAAGAAAATTTTAAGTTAGGTTTAATTTTAGAAATTTAGGATTTTTGATCTCCGTTTAGGGGCCCCGTTTTGCATTTTTAGTTAAATTTTGGTTTCCTGTTATTTGTCTTAATGCTTAATTGTTATAATTTGTAAATTTTAATTTTTAAAGGTAGATAATCAAATCAATCTTTGTCTTCAATTCAAATCATTGTCCGAACATCTAACGTGGTTTCAATTTCACAAGCCGTTGGGGGATAACGACCCGGGAATCATACTTCCCGGTTTATATACGTATTATATTATATATATTTGTGAAGATTTTCTTTTTCACCTTTGTCCTCAAGGGTAAACTGGTAATTTCCCATAATATTATATATTTTATTATTACGTGTATATAGATTCTCAGGAATCAGAATGATATAACAAATCACTCATTGCTTTTGATGCTACCCCTCGCGTGCCATCATCCTTGATCCACCATCAAAATATAAAGCCAAATCAACCCGCTGCCATTTCTTTTTTATTACGTCAATGTCTTGTTGCTATTTTTTTAGTTTATCATATTTGTTTTTTGCAACTTGCCGGCTTGCTATCTTGCTTAGTCTTAGCCTTTATTCATTACCAAATATTGCATGCCATCAATTGTCATTTAAATCATGATGGCTAATAACTCTCAAGAGAATATTTGTTATATGTATTTACACACATCACGAGGCCCATACATGCTACAAGACCCTTATCTTCCTCAAGTCCACATAGCTACTCCACCTTTTGGCCAATCTGTTCAGGTTCAACAGGCCCACCCAACCCACTTGATCCAGTCAACACCTCATGCTCCTATGTTTGGTTCGCATACTATTCCCGGGAATTATACGTATAATCCTCCAACTTACTTTCCGACTCAAGTCAATATGTTTCCACAGGCATTTCATACCATAACTCCTCAAGATCTCGCTTGGAATATGGATACTGGTGCTTTGTCTCACTTAGCTGACAACATAGGTATACTCACTTTTGTTAGTAATCAAAGTATTTATCCATCAATATTTGTTGGTAATGGTCATTCTATACCTGTTACAAATACAAGGCATAGCTTATTGCACACACCTTCCAAATCGCTTCATCTCAACCATATTCTTGTCACACCATACATTACTAAAAATTTAATTTCTAACCATAAATTTACTCGTGACAATAATGTTTCTGTTGAATTTGATGCATATGGATTTTCTATGAAGGATTACCAAACCGGTAGGCTTCCTCTCCGTTGTGATAGCACGTGAGATCTTTACCTGGTTACTTCATAACTTCCTATTCACCCTTCGTTTGCTTTGCTTTCGTTTAGTTCTACTACATGGCACAGACGCATCGGTCATCCCGGGGAAGATGTGCTTCGTCATTTAGAGTCAAGTCGCTTAATTTCTTGTAATAAATCAAAGGTGTCCGCTTTGTGTCATGCGTGTCAATTAGGTAAGCATGTTAAGCTTCCTTTTTACAGTTCTGCGTCAAATGTTGCGTCTGTTATTGAGATTATACACTCAGATTTGTGGACACCCCTAATTTCGAGTGAAAGTGGAATAAAGTATTATGCCATTTTCTTAGATCATTTCTCGTATTTTGTTTGGGTCTACCCTTTGCGTAAAAAAGCTAATTTGTTTGATGCATTTGTTTCTTTTCGTGCTTATGTGAATAACCAATTTAATGTTGATATTAAGGCTTTGCAATGTGATCATGGGGGTGAATATGACAACACCTGCTTTCATGACCTTTTTTGCCAAAATGGCATACAGTTTCGGTTATCTTGCCCGCGCACGTCTCAACAAAATGGCAAGTCCGAACGTATGTTACGTACCATAAATAATCTCATCCGCACCTTGCTTTTTGAAGCTCATATACCTCCCTCGTATTGGGTGGAAGCTCTTAATATGGCCGCTTACCTTTTGAATATTCTACCTTCTATCGCCATCAACAATGAAATTCCCTTTACTAAACTATATAACCAAACACCCACATATGATCATCTATGTGTTTTTGGATGCTTGTGTTATCCTTACGTTGATGTTACACATAAACTTCAACCCCTCTCAACCCGTTGCATATTTCTTGGTTACCCCGCAAACCACCGTGGTTATAGTGTCTCGACATATCTACTAATAAAATCATTATCTCACGGCATGTTCATTTTGACGAGGATGTCTTTTTGTTCGGGACTGAGAGGCCATCTACACCACCAACTTATGATTTTCTTTTGCCTATTGTTGCTTCCCAGCCCACGGCTACACCACCACCCACACAGCCCATTATACCACCTTCTTACCTACTTCCTGAGCCCATCATCTCACCCATAACTCCTTCTCATAATTCACTGCCTTACCAAACCCAACACTCCCTACATCCCTACTCACCCATATCTGCTACCTCATCACTCAATATTGCTATAAGCCTAATTACCTCTCAACACCATTCGGCCCAAGCTACACCACTACCTCAAACTAACCCCGTTCAATTTCCAAATACATAAATTCCACCAGCTACTCAACCGCAACCCATGTCTACTCATCCCATGGTCACTCATCCTAAAGCCGTATTTTAAAAACCACTGTGAGCGATAAATTTCAATGTCACACTATCTTCAACACGTATCACGGCTCATCCTCGGCTCTCATATCATAGCCCTTACGTAAAGACCCTAGTTTTAGAAAAAAAGCTTTGTTAAATTTAATAAAAAGATTAATTACTAAAGGAGATGTGGTTTCTTGTGCCCCCATCCAGTCAACCTTAATGTTGTTTCGTCCTCTATGAGGCTTTTCAAACATAATTTTCATGCATAATGCTACATTAAGCATATAAGGCTTGTCTTGTTGCCATACATACGTACTCAACACAGGTATTGATTGTGGAAGAGACATTTAGTTCGTGTTAAACCCGGCTTACTATTCGTACTGTTTTGAGGCTTTAATTCTCGTGACTCTGCCTAATTCTTCATTTGACGGTGAAAAATGCCTTTCTTCATGGTCAGTTATCTGAGACAGTATACATGCACCAGCCGCCTGAGTTTGTTGATTCTTATCACCCTGATTATGTTTGTCATTTGCAGCGATCATTATATAGGATTAAACAGGCCCCCATGCATGGTTTCAATGATTTGCTAGCTTTGTTACATGAATCGGTTTTCAGCACAACAAAACCGATACATCACTATTTATTTTCCATCGTGGTTCAGATATTGCTTATCTATTGTTATATGTGGATGACATTATTCTTACAGCTTCTTCTACAACTCTTCTTTAACATATTATTGCTTTGCTTCACAATGAGTTTGCTATGATAGATATTGGCTCTCTTAATTATTTCCTTGGTATTCGTGCTCAGCGATCGACGTTAAGCATGTTTTTGTCTCAGGCAAAATTTGCAGAAAAAATTCTTGAGCGAGCTCATATGCAAAATTATAACCCATGCAAGACCCCTGTTGATACTGAATCTAAGCTTGGTTCGGATGGGGACCCTGTCAGTGACCCCACTTTATATCGCAGCCTTGCTGGTGCGCTTCAGTATCTTACTTTTACATGACAGATTTATCTTATGTTGTTTAGCAGGTCTGTCTTTATATGCATGACCCTCGTGATCCGCACTTTACTGCTTTGAAGTGCATTCTGCGTTATGTTCATGGTACTCTTGACTATGGTCTCCAGCTTCATGTCTCATCTACCACTCAGCTTACTACATATACTGATGCTGATTGAGTTGGTTTCCCTGTTACCCGTCGATCCACATCCGGGTATTGTGTGTTTCTTGGTGATAATCTTTTATCATGGTCTGCAAAGCGTCAAGTTACCTTGTCTCGTTCTAGTGCCGAAGCTGAATATCGTGGTGTTGCCAATGTAGTTGCTAAGACTGCCTGGATTTGTAATTTGTTGCGTGAGTTGCACACTCCATTATTTACAGCTACTCTTGTTTATTGTGATAATGTGAGTGCAGTGTATATGTCGGCAAATCCGATTCAACATCAACGTACTAAACACATTGAGATAGATATACATTTTGTTCATGATTTTGTTCTAAAGGAGAGGTTCGTGTTCTTCATGTGCCTTTATGTTTCCAGTATGCTGATATATTTACTAAAGGTCTACCTGCTGCATTGTTTCTTGAGTTTCGCTCTAGTTTGAACGTTTGAAGACCTCCAGTTTCAATTGCGGGGGAGTATTAGCATTATCTATTAGATATAAAGGCCCAAGTCCGAATGTGGGTCGGGTCCACTAGGGTTTCTAGTATGTTCTAGGTAGCACTATAAATACATATCAATAACTCAATACCTCTGAGGGGGTTTTACCAATTCTAACAGTTAGAACTTCTAACATATAATTTTTTTACCAGGTATCACAATATTGTCGAATTTTATAACATATAATTTTCTTTACCATGAAGTACCACAATCCTGTCAAATTTTCATTCCATACAAATCGATGAGAATTAGAGAATTTGACGAGGCGGTAATCAATCTTGATGAATCCATGCATAAAAAACAACTAGCAATGAAATTATCAAAGCAAATTGATGATCAAGAATTAGATAATTTGACAAGGCAATAATCAATCTGGATTATTTAAAAACTTATAGGTATAATGCCAAAATAAAGATTGCACGTCATATAGTATCGAATTACCCTTACTCCCTTACTTATACAAGTAAGGGTAATTCGATACTATATGACGTGCAATATTTATTTTGGCATTTTACCTAGAAGTTTTTAAATAATTAAGATTGATTATTGCCTTGTCAAATTATCTGATTCTCGATCATCAATTTGCTTTGATAATTTAGTTGTGGTGGTGGATGAGAGATGGAAGAAGAGGAGTGTTTATATTAGAATTTTTTTTAATTCGAGCATTGAAAAGTGTAAAGACCAAAGGTGTTATAGGATGTTTAGACAAGAAATGATTAAATTACAAAAAAAACTCTCATAACTAATGATATTTTTAACGAGCATTAGGAATTTGGACCCTCATTGAAGCAAAATCATGACGTCGGGAACTACTAGTGAAATTTTAACGATTTTGGGGCTCATCCGAAGAATTTGCTTGAGTTTGGGACCAATGGTGTTTCACATCGAGTAGAAAAAAATCCAATGAAATGTGTGTGCTTAGGACGATCATAAAGTGCTAGATGTTTTTATTTGGTACCGTAGTGGTCTTTTGTAGTTGTGTTTATTGATTTTTAGGTATGGACTAAATGGCGTGCAACTGGATTCAGCAGATTCGTGGATGGATTTACTGCCATTCACCGACTAGAGCCACACATATATAATGCTCTTTAGGAGGCCTCTCTATTTGGAATCAAGAGAACAAGGCTCAGGCTTACTAACCCGTGCTTGCTAAGTATACCCATATTGAGTATTGTGTGACAAAGTCGTGTCTCTTTAGTTTGCTGATACGACTTGACTCGTATCAAGGTAGCACCACTATAGCGTGTGTGAGCTCCGTAAGAAAAAAGAGAGAAGCTTAGAGATTTATATGACAAAACATAACTTTCATTGATAAATAATGCGGTATAAATAGCCAAACCCTAACTTGTAAGACAAGTTGAATACGAAGACATTCCTAAACAAATAGTCAAACATGACACACTTTCATAATACGACACAAAGACATTCCTAAACAAATAAGATAAATATAGCAGACAAATCCTAGCCCATCACAAAAGATTCTTGCCACTTTGGTGCTTTCTTGGTCTGTTTGCCACGACCCAAACGGCCCACTAATGGCGTAACATTCCCTCCATCTTTGAAAACCACCTTGTCCTCAAGGTTACAAGTAGGATATGCAGATTGGAAATCGGTCAACCATTCCCATGTTTCTTCTTCAGGAGACCGACCTGCCCACTGAACTAATACTTGTCGCTCGTACTTCCCATTTTGCAACACCATTCGTGAATCATAAACCCCTACAGGTTGTTCCATCAGTTGCCCTTCCTTGAATCCATCTGGCAATTCCGTTACCATTTCGCTACTAGTTCCTGTAAAAAGCTTGAGAATAGAAACATGAAATACTGGATGAATCTTGCTTGTTACAGGTAGAGCAAGACGATAAGCTACTTTTCCGATCTTCTCCATAATCTCATAAGGCCCGTAAAATCTTTTGGCAAGTTTATTAGATAAGAGTTTAGCAAGAGTTATTTGCCGGTAAGGTTGTAACTTAACGAACACTTTATCTCCCACCTTAAACTCAACATCCCTACACTTACGATTTGCCTTCTCCATTCGCAATTTGGCAGCCAATAAATTTTGCTTGAGCTGTCGTGTCACCTCGTTCTGTTCCATCAAAAGCTCATCCACCACTGCAACTTTACTAGCTCTAGGTGGATATGGAATTAAAGACAAAGTTAATCTACCATACAACGCTTGATAGGGCGACATATTAATGCTACTATGGTAACTGGTGTTATAGTAGTACTCGGCCCAAGGTAGAAGACGCACCCATTGTTGAGGACGATCTGACACCATAGCTCTCAAATATTGTTCCAAGCCCCGATTAACCATCTCGGTTTGTCTATCTAATTGTGGATGATAGGCCGTGCTATGGTTAAGTTGTGTCCCACTAAGTCAAAACAGCTCCTTCCAAAACATACTAACAAAAATTGGATCTCGGTCAGAAACAATAGTTTTGGGTATCCCGTGGTGTTTAACCACGATTTCCATAAACAACTTGGCTACCTTATATTCATTAAAATTTATAGGCAATGCTCCAAAATGGGCATACTTAGAAAAACGGTCCACCACTACCAAAATCACGGTGAATCCTTTAGAAAGTGGCAACCCTGTGATGAAATCCATGGATCATCCTCCCATACTCTTTCTGGCGTCAGTAAAGGTTGAAAGATAACCGCCCACCACCTGTGTAGAATATTTAGTTTGTTGACAAACCGTACACTTGTTAATATAGTCCTCCATGGATTTGCGCATTCCGCGCCAGTAAAACAACGCAGAAAGCCCGACTAACATTTTCTTCATGCCCCCATGACCTACGCTTGGTGTATCATGGAACTCGCATAACAGCAAGGCTTTTAATTTAGATTTCATATGCACATAATAGCGGTTGCAAAAAATCAACAACCCTTGTTCTCGCCGAAACCCATCTAGCCCGCTCCATCTATCCAATTGTTGGTGCAAAACCTGCAATTCCTATAATGTTTCATTCTCACTCTTAACCCCACTATGGGTTGACTAATAGCCATGAATTCAGCCTTAACCAGTCCCCGTCCTCATACATGCGTGATAAAGCATATGCGACTTGAGTTGCTACCCACGGTTTTTACTCAACCACAAAATCAAAGCCCATTAGTGTTCGTATATATTTTTGTTGAATCGGAGTTTGATTTACCTGCTGCATGAGCTCCTTATTACTCTTATGGTCGGTTCGTATTTTAAACCTCCTTCCCACTAAATATTGACGCCATTTATAGACAGCTTCCATAATACCAAACAATTCCTTTTGGTACGTTGCTGCCACACACATTCTAGGACCCAACTTTCGACTAAAATAAATAATAGGATGATTATGTTGTAGCAATACCACCCCTATACCATAGTCGGATGCGTCATCTTCCACAATGAATTCTTGCGTAAAATCTGGCAGACTTAAGATGGGTGTTGTAGAAAATTGTTGCTTAAGTTCCCGAAAAGCTGCCGCCTCCTGATCGCCCCACCTAAAACCATCCTTTCGCAATAATTCCATGATAGGTGCGGCAATAGTTGCATACCCTTTTATAAAACACCTATAATATCATGCGTTCCTAAAAATCCTCGTACTTGGCTTTGCGTCGTTGGCTCTGGCCAATCAAGCACCGCTATTACCTTCTCGGGATCCATCTCAACCCCGCGTCCTGATATCATGTGACCCAAATACTCGAGCATCTTGGCCCCAAACACACACTTAGTCTTTCTCACATAAAATTGGTGTTCCTGCAAACAATTAAAGACACATTCCAAGTGTTGCAAATGCGCGGCCAGAGTAGTGCTGTAAACCAAAATGTCATACAAAACAATCACAAACTTACGCAAATATGGTGCAAATAAACGGGTTCATGGTCACCTGAAAAGTAGATGGTGTGTTTGTCAACCCGAAAGTCATGACCAAAAATTCATAATGACCATCATGTGTGCGAAACCCCATTTTATAAACATCCCTTTCTTGAACCTGGATTTGATAATAACCTGCTCACAAGTCTAACTTGGTAAAAATAATAGCACCCACCAAGTTCATCGAACATCTCATCGGCCGTTGGAATAGGAAATTTATCCTTAACCGTAACCGTATTCAAAGCCCGATAATCCACACAAAAATGATAACTTTCGTCTTTCTTCTTGACTAATAAAACAGGAGAAGAAAAAGGACTTGGATTAAAATGAATAATACCCTGGCTTAGAATTTTGTTAACTAATTTCTCCATCTCTTCTTTTTGATAGTGCGGATAACGATAAGGCCGTACATTCACCGGCTTAGTTTCTGGTAATAAATGTATATGATGGTCAATTGAATGATGAGGAGGTAAAGTAGTGGGTACCTAGAATAATGAATCAAATCGGAGAAGAAGTTGCTCGAGCTCAGCCAAGCGTAGACCCACGGTTTCAGGTCGCATCTTCTCGATTTATGTCTCGATGGAGAGGTGATTAACCTCATAAACCCCATAGACATCGTCATGCTCCAACATCGCCTGCATCTGGTGAAGACTTATCTTCTTCATGCGGAGTGAATCATCACCTTTTAACGAATATGTAGTATCCAGAAGAGTAAACTCCATGGTTTGATGCGCATAGTCATGTGTAACCTTGCCTAAGTTTTGGAGCCATTAAATTCCTAACACCACGACCGACCCTTGCATGGGAAATACATATAAATCAACCACCACTACCACCCCTTGCATATGAATAGTAACGCTTGAACACACACTTTCACACAACAAAGACTCCCCACTACCAATATAGACCTTGAAGGCTTTTGTCGATTTGATTGGTAAACACATTTTCTCAACCACATCGGGACGAATAAAATTATGAGTACTACCATTATCAATGAGAACATGAACATCGCCCTTACTAATTTTTCCCCAAAGTTGTAGAGAACACGGACTCCCGTGACCAATAAATGAATTAAGGATTGAGATGTCTCCACTTTTGAACGCATCTTCTCCTCCATCCCCAGTCGCGACTCTCATGTCATCTTCTTCTTCGGTCATTAGCAACAAAAATTTACCCAGAAACTTGTGCCCGCGTGTCCACCGATTATCACAATTAAAACATAACCCCTGTATTGATTCGTTTTTGTCACTCAGCCGGAGAGATCCACTTAATGGCAAGTGGCTTAGAAGTCCCCGTAGGCTTTGGCTGGCCGTACTAACCAGCGTCGAAGATCCTCTCAAACGTGGCACGGCAGGTTTTTGAGTTCCCAAACTAGTCGCGGGTTTAGTTATGGTACCTGTTGTCGGAGTTGTTTGGTCCTCCAAACGAGCCTCGGTAATCCGAGCCAGTGTAAACACGTCCCCAAACGACGCTGGTCTTGACACCAACAATTCCCTCTATATATAAAGTTTCAGGCGCGAGACATAGAAAGAGATAAGCAAAGTTTCTGGTATATCTGTAACCCGGTTCATTAACTTTTCAAACTCCCGTTGATACTCTTCCACCGTACCAAGATGCAACGGTTTCGACAACGCCCCTTGCGGGTCTTCATATTTGGATGGCCCAAAGCAATTTTTGACGCTTTCCTCAAACCTGTCCCAAGTAGTAATTAACCCATTCCGCGACATCCACCGAAACTACTCTGCAGCTGCACACTCTAAGTTAAACCCCATAATCCATAAACGCTGTTCAGCGGGGGTATTAAGCAATGAAAAATATTCATTGATGGCAAAGATCCAGCTCTCTGGATCGATTCCTAAAAACTTAGGAAAATACAGCCGCATTGATCGCGGTAACAACATTCCTTGATCGCCCCCGCCTCCATGTCAAGTTTGAAGCAGTCCGCAAGCTGCTTGTAACTCAGATTGTAACGTCTCCCGTAACTCAGATCGTAACGCCTCATACTTAGACTGAGAAGCCGTGGCTTGTTGATGCACCAGTTTCTCCATATCGTTCTTGTGGTCCTTAAGCCACCTACGAACTGTGTTTTCATCCATGAGAATCAATGAAAGAACAGTAAATTTTTTTATTTTTTGTACTGATGAATAGTGTCGATAAACAACATCGATGAATAGTACTGGTGAACAGTGTCGATGAATAGTAATTTATTAAAAAAAAATTTAGATCCTTAGATCGGATCAATGAAAGCACCAATTGATACGACTTAACTCGTATCAAGGTAGCACCACTATAGCGTGTGCGAGCTCCGTAAGAAAGAAGAGAGAAGCTTAGAGATTTATTTGACAAAACATGACTTTCATTGATAAATAATGCGGTATAAATAGCCAAACCATAACTTGTAAGACAAGTTGAATACGAAGTCATTCCTAAACAAATAGTCAAACATAACACACTTTCCTAATACGACATAAAGACATTCCTAAACAAATAAGATAGTTATGGCAGACAAATCCTAGCCCATCACAAAAGATTCTTGCCACTTTGATGCTTTCTTGGTCCGTTTACCACGACCCAAGTAGGATATTAGGATATTAGAGACCATTAGACATAGCAAATAAGATAATTGATTTAGAGACCATTAGACATAGCAAATAAGATAATAATGGCGTAACATTTGCTATGTCTAATGGTCTCTAAATCATTCAAGTAGGATATTAGGATCTCAGATGGTTTGGTTTAATCATTTCCCTAGTTCCTAACTTCCTATTAACACTAAAACAAGATTTCCAACAACATGCAAAAAGATTGTTACATATTTTACTCATCTTTTATTGGGTTCTTAGACATTACTAGTACTTTTTAAACATTTAACATAAGAAAATATTTTTGATCTTGTTAGGTATTTTGTAATTTTTTTTAGGGAAAATTCCCTAAAAGGTCCGAGTTCAAGGGTGTTAGTCACCTTCTCCCCCAAAAAACATTTTTAAGCCAAAAGAGTCCAGGGCGACTGTGCGATGGGGCAACCTCACCACAACACGCCATGTGTCCCATATTTTATTATTAAAGTACAAAATGTATAATTTGGGCAACTTGTCCTTATGGGCGACTTAACTTAGGGCGACAAGGGTTTTTTTGTCTTTTTACATTGGTTTACTTGTACATTTGTAAACAAATTGACAATGAATTCATCTAGTTTTATCCCCCAAAATTAGCACAAATTTATCAAAAACACACACAAACACAAATAAAGAAACACAGATCATTCTTCATCCTCACCACCACCACCACCACCACCCCCTCCCCCTCACCCCACACACACAAACATTGACCCCAGGTACACACACAAGATTTATATCAAACCCTAACAAAACAAAACCCCAAAATTAGACGATTGATCATGAATAAATTATCAAAACGATTAAGGTTATTTGTTGGTCAAATGAAATTAGATTCTTTATTTTGGTAAGATTTATCTTTTGATTGTTCTCATTTTTTAACAAGAATGGTTTAATTAGTACAGATTGAAGATTTAATGGTTTAATTAGCAGGATTGTGATGAATACAAATTTTATATATAATTTTACACGTTTTGATTATTAAAAAAATGATTTGGCGAGTCACTGGATTTGTGTTTGTGATGATATCTGGTGTTTGCGAGTCACTGATCAGTTTTCTTATTCTTATTTTTTTTACTTTTTGTCTTTGTCGTGTGATAGATGGGATGCTCGCTTGTGTTTCTACAACACTTAAGAAGGTTACGGCTTTTCCAACACAATATGTTGCACAAGAGAGTACACACATCAGTTGAGAGGTATTTTGTTCATTTTATATCGCTTACCGCCTTTTTACTGTAATGAAAATTCAGTGAGAATACGCGCAAAAGCGCATCCAAACATTACCTCATGTAGTGTGATTTCATATGGCTTGGTTATCGTGTTATCATCATTCTAATACTCATAGTCACATCCAAAATGGAATGTCAAATCCCCCCTATGCTGGCAGTCGTTACAAGTCTTCAATAACAGTTTGTTACAAATTTGAGTGAAGTAAATTTGGCAAAATGAAACCATTTTCCTTGCGATAATGAACAAGAAAGACACAAAAGATTGATAGTCATTGTATTTTAGTTTCGTATCAGATAAACATCATCGCATACAAACCAATATTCTTAATTTCTTATACGTTTTTATTCGTGACTGTAGGGATGGAGGGGATTCTATGTCAATAAGCATCATGAAATGGCTAGTAAAGCCGATGCTGTTATTGCGTTCTTGAAACAAAACGTATCCTCAGAATCTGTCGAGGTTAATCATTATCTGGTTGCAATGCAAAACATGAATGCAATGCAGTTTGGATTCAAAGACGTGGTGCTGTTCTTTTTCAAAGAAGATCATCATGTGTTGCTTAATTTGGCTGGTATGCACTACTGTATTGCGTGGCTTGGAGTTCCGGTAAGCATAAAATATATATTCAAATAGTATTGTCTATTATTGGTTAGATAGATTATTGCTATTTTGCGCAGGCTAAACTAAACGAGGCTTTTGATTCTGTGGAGAATGTTATTTTGATATTTTCGGTTAACAGAACGAGGCATTTTCAGGTGGGTCCGAACTTAGAAACATAATTGACATTTCAAATAAGTGAATATTTCATAATAGGGAGTCTGATACAAGACAAATATCTTCTATTCCAATTTTTCTCATGTGGTATTCAAGATGAGTGTATTATTGTTCCCCCAGGGTTGTGCAAGGATGGCTTCTAAAACTGGTGGCTTTGTTGGTGGAGGTAACTGGAAGTACGAGCATGGGACGACACATTATGGACGTAATTTTGGTGTCAGATGGCTGAAGGTATATATTCTGTAAAACTTAACAACGATTATATCATGATCGTCTGATAATTTTGGAGATTAGCACATGTATTCTCTAGCTCAATGAGCTTTACATACATCAGTATTCAGTAGTAGTACTCGGGCATGGTTTTTTAGTTATTTTGATGACTGTTTAACCTGGAATATTATCTGTTGGCATCTATGACCATTACTTTTTTGACATTTTACCAATGCGTACATAAAATATTTTGTATTCTACGTTCTGTTTATTTGTAAGCCGATTTCTACCCAAATGAGACTAAAATATTGTATTTACTGTGCAGTTGTGTGAACTGTCCTTCCACAAAACTCGACACCTGAGGAATCCTTACAATGAGAACTTACCAGTGAAGGTACTATTTTATGCTATGCCGTTCAATGTTTCTTTTTTGTATGTATTTTAGTATTAACAAACGACACTTGTGTTGATCATATCTATTAGACACACTGAAAAGAAAAAAGAAAAAAATGAGGTGAAAGTGTAACTTTTACTGGTAGGCTGTGGGGATATTTTTGTTTTCACTGGTCCATATGGTATTACCAATTCACCCTCAGTAGCTTCATAGAGTTTATTGAGTGCACTAGACTAGACATATATTTTTGTATCAAGATTGGTGTTCTCTGTCACACTCATGGAGGTCTTCGCAAGTTCTGTCCTTTAAAACACACTATTATTATAGACACGCATGTTTCCTCATCACTAAATGATAGAGCCCTCTTCTTTATAACACCTTAGAAGCTAACTATAATGACTGCAGTTTTTTGCAGCTTGACTTTGCTTTATACTATAATGCAAATAGGTTTTTGAGATTTGCTTAAATTTTAATTTCTAGCAAAATAAATGGTCGTGCAGAAATCTTTCAAAGCTTGAGTTGTCATTTTACTAAAATAAAATCTCTATTTATGATGAAACGATCTGCTTGTAAGATTAAATCTAGAATTTAATACTGGAAACTTCGTATAGGCTCCACGATTGCCAACATAGGTAGTGGTTATGTATGTGTTTTTGCCTGTGGACAGCAGGGGACAAAGATGATAATGGAATGGAAGTGATAAAGTTCTTCTATTTTGATGGGTTGGTCCCTTTTATAACACAAAATTGCAATGCGCACTTCAAAACTGTTTGTTGTAGGGGAAATATATAGTTGTATAATTATTTGATAAAATAAATGGCAAGTGGCAAAGGTCGCTGGAAATATTAACAGTTCTATATCCCAATTTTTACTTATTATATTGTAGCAATATCACTAGCAGCAGAACAATATGAAAAAAAGAGGAAAAGATAAAAGGAGTTAATCCAGAAAACGCGACTGAAAATCCGGAAATTGTTCCATTTGAGGACAATAAAGAGGAAGAAGAGGAAGAAAGTAAGGAAGATGAAGACAGTTTTGAACCAGGTTGGGCCTAGGTTCTCTAGCGACTTCCATCGTCCACCGTTCAATAATATGATTTCATGGCCGCCCTGGACCCCACCAACCTGGAAATTTTCTAGGGGGTGGATTTGGAATGATGATGGGCCCTGGGCCTTGGCGTGGCCCTTTCATGGGTTCGGTAGGATAAGGCACCCGACCTCCTTTCTCACAGCACAGCAGCCACTAAATCTCCCAGAATAGTGGCTGCGTTCTAAATGGATTCACCTGTGGAGCGGTTACCCAGACCATGGGCCAAGATACGCACGATGATGAGACTCAACTCGGTGGTGAAAATACTTTCAAAAATGGTGAAAGCGAAAGTGAAGATGAGGCACCGAGGAGATCTAGACACGGGGAAGGAATGAAAAAAAGGCGTAGCTTAGAGGGTGATGCTGCCACAATCTCTGATGACAAAACTTAGTCGATGACTAATCACTAATATCTTATTAGGTCCCGGCCTCCTTTCTCACAGCAGCAGCAGCCACTACAGTCTTCCCAGAATAGTGCTCGTTCTAAGAGGGATCAACCTAGTGGTGGCGGTTCCCAGACCATGGGCCAAGATACGCACGGTGATGAGACTCAACTCGGTGGTGAAAATACTTTCAAAAATGGTGAAAGCGAAAGTGAAGATAAGGCACCGAGGAGATCTAGACACGAGGAAGGAATGAAAAAAAGGCGTACCTTAGAGGGTGATGCTGCCACAATCTCTGATGATAAAACTTAGTCGATGACTAATCACTAATATCTTATTAGGTCCCACCTCATTGGCAACTCTACACACGGCTGTGCTGTGGCGTTACCCAAAGAGTTAATTTTTTTTATTAGCTATCGAGTTGTACCTTAAAAGGCCATGTACATTAGCTTCTTTTACACAACCCTGAGAACTGATGCATGTTGCAGCAAGACAATTTGTTTTGAGATATTTGACATTGATTCTCATATGGCGTTGTATGCTGTGTCTCTTAAGTAATGACTTATATTGTATACTTGGTTACGATTGAGTTAATGATATTTATTGATATACCATATGTGTGAAACCAATTTATGTTGTCTACAATTTCAGCTCAAATACATTGACGACTATTATTTTTGTATTGATTTCCACCGTTTAACTTTATGAGTACCAACTAAAAATAGCATGTGTTGCAATAATTATGTAAGCTTGTTATCTAGAATATGTTGAAGCGGCCGTTAAAGATTTTCGACGCTTGTAGTGACCAATGAAAGACATATGTGCAACGCATAGCGTATGTATAGTTTAACACATGATAAAACTATAAATTGAACATGTGTTATGTCAATAAGCACACAACAAAAATCAGCCCTCAAATATACCAGCAAGAACCAACATCCAACAACTTGATTTAACACTAATCATCCTTGACTTATCAGATTAAGTGATTCATCTTATTTAATCACTTATTAATAAAACTTTAGATATTGTCAAACATTGCGATCTTAACAGTGTAAGGAGCACAAGACTTTATAACATACAACCATTTTTCGGAATGAGAACCCTTGCCATCGGAAAACCATTGCAAAGCCACTTGGGTGACTCATCTGGTAAACCTATGTCAGTGGTGAAAGAATAATTATCCTTATTTCTGACGGTATGCCCCCATCAATAATGTACATGATTAGTCTGAAATACATAATAAAAGAGGTCGCATTTCTGCCTGTCCTATGAGCAGAATAATGCTAGAACTAAACCGAACCAAACTTGTAGATAGATTTTTCCATTTCATATTCGGTGGAACATAAGACGTCAAAGGAGCCGCCATGTCATTGATGCTGTGAGGTTGTGAACTTGCCAGCTATTACTCTGGCGGACTTCCGCCAACTATAGTTTTGCTGCCAATCTCCTCCACCGCCTCTGATTTGTCGGTGGTGGAAGATGGCGGCTCTCCCTCTTTTTTTGCTTGGAGCGGGGTCAAACTCTTTTATGCTCAGAGCATCACTACCAATATCTGTCACTAGGTTAGCTTCAAGATTACCATTCGGAAGGCTATCTGTTGCGGCCTGAGATGCTTCAGCAGGCTTGCTGGTCACGACCGATGTTTCAATGATGGTTCAGTGGAAGGTTCAGGTTCGACCGATTCTCTCCATTCAATCCATTCAGGTGGTTTATCACTCTCACTTTGTGTCAAGTCTTCTGTTGACTTTTCGATAGTAGTATTAACCGGGCCCGGTTTTGACTCAGGGACCTCAAATGTTGCAGAATCAACCAAATCTTTGGCATTTTCGTTGGAGGTAACCTTGTCATCATCACCTTCAATGGCTTCAGCGGTACCCTCGGTGTTGGGTGAGGGTGAAGCTACTACACTGATTGATTGCTCATGGGCAGCCCTCTCCTCCTCAAAAGAAAACCAGTTTGAGTTTGTGAAAAGTGACCCGCTGAAACAAAAGATCCAGCAAAACAAACATTAAATCATACATAGAATTAAAATTGCAATTTCTCATCATTCAGAAAGTCCAGTTAACACACTTGTTAATCAAACACTTGAATTTCTTGTTTTGCAAACTATTTAGAATTTCTTGTAATTTGAAATTATGTTCATTCCATAAAACAATTGTTATATTGAACTAGTGACTGACACATAAGATTACATAGATTAATTATCAATAAGACAATATACGTATTGTACCTTTCTTGTTCATCTCCCAATCGAAGTGAAGATATCACAACTTCAACAGATTCATCATCAAAGTAAACATCCTGCAAAAGTTTAGATGTCTTTTTGTTCTGCCCCTTACACAAACTTTTAGAATGCCCGGAGCTCGGAAAAGTATAAACATATTAAACCATTCACATTGTCACATTATATATGCAGACAATCTAATAGCAAGAGAACATTTTAAGAAAGGCCAAAAATACCATCTTCTGTTCTTAATCTTAGCTTGAAAAAGCATCTAATCTTACTCTATTTCATCATACTCAAATAGATGTTATATATGATCAACTATCATTCATTGTCATCAACTGTTTACTTCCACAGTTCATATAATCTTTTTCTTTGCAATATGACATCATGTCATGACTGCAAGTCATGGCTAGTTTATAGTAAGGTCATTCTTACCTCATCTCATCATAATAGAGGTTTGTGAGAAGTCGACACATATACCATACACTAGCAAGACTAAATGATACACATACCTCGTCATCTCTTTCCAGTGAGCCATGATCCTGGACACAACACAAAGCAAAATAAGTGTCGCAACGATTAGTAGTCTAAAAAATATAAATAAGCATTAAACCTACATAAGAAACCTACAATGAGCAACATTGTGTGTAACAAAGATTTTTGTATATGATTAATTTATAGTATAAGGAAAACATTAAAAACGTAAAAAAACATAAGAGTTTTTGTATATGACGACTATTATTCATCCATCGAATGATGACTCCTTGATCCTAATATAAGGAAAACATAAGAGTTAATTAAAACCCCCAAAAATAATAAAATTAAAAACCCTAAAAAATGAGAACAAACAAAAGATAAATCTTACCAAAATAAAGAATCTAATTTCATTTGACCAACAAATAACCTTAATCGTTTTGATAATTTATTCATGATCAATCGTCTAATTTTGGGGTTTTGTTTTGTTAGGGTTTGATATAAATCTTGTGTGTGTACTTGGGGTCAATGTTTGTGTGTGTGGGGTGAGGGAGAGGGGGTGGTGGTGGTGGTGGTAGTCAGGATGAAGAATGATCTGTGTTTCTTTATTTGTGTTTGTGTGTGTTTTTGATAAATTTGTGCTAATTTTGGGGGATAAAACTAGATGAATCCATTGTCAATTTGTCTACAAATGTACAAGTAAACCAATGTAAAAAAGACTAAAAAAACCCTTGTCGCCCTAAGTTAAGTCGCCCATAAAGACAAGTTTTCCAAATTATACATTTTATACTTTAATAATAAAATATGAGACACATGGCGTGTTGTGGTGAGGTTGCCCCATCGCACAGTCGCCCCAGACTCTTTTGGCCTAAAAATGTTTGTTGAGGGAGAAGGTGACTAGCACCCTTGAACTCGGACCTTTTACCCTTTTTTTTGAACATATTAGGTATTTTGTAATTAATTGTGCAAAACAACTATGAGCTATAGAACATTCTAAAGCTATGTACCGAAATATAACTTATAGAATTTTCTATGGAGTTTCACTTTTAACCTTCAATTTGTCTTTGCCTCAAATATAAATAGGCTAACTTCTATGGTGTTTCACTTTTAACCTCCAATGGTGTAATGTTATTTTTTATTAGTTTCTCTAAAACTTATTTCAATAGATATTAAATATTTTGTCGATTAAAGTTTCAATCTCTCACCTTTTCTAAAAAGGAATTTGCTTTTATTATTTATTTCTAGTTTATGATGTAGCTGAACAAATTTCATATAAACTACATCTGCCTTTGTTTCTTCTTCAATTTATAATGAAAAAAATAATCTGCTTAGGTAAGTTGTTTTATTTTGAGGCGTTTAGATAAATGTCATTCATATTTTATAGTAATGATGCTAATAACGTTTACCCACCCCAATTGTCGACAAACTTATCTCCAATATTTAGGCGTCATTTGAGTTTTAATTTTACACAAATTAGTTTGATTCTGAAAAACCTTGCTCACAATACGAAATCACTCTTTATGGGTCATAGCCAACTTTCTAATAACTTTTATTTTAAAATATGTTGTACCAAACAATCTTTACCAAGAATGAACCCTTTCCATAAGTTTGAAACATATCTACCAACTCCTTAACCTTTTATAACTTTCAATAAACCCAACTCCCATACACCCCAAATGTACATTGTCTAAAACACCAACTTTACCCCTAAATTCCTGAAATACCCCATATTCTTATGATCAAGCTATTTAACAATTCTAAGGGGCCATTTCTTTTCCACTTATTGAGTTGGCTGCTAACAAAAGCGAGACCCAATTCACATATTTGATGTTTCTTTTTTCACCAATTAGAGCCTTAGGTACGATAACGCCGAGCTTGGCGTTATGCCTAGCTGGCACCGGCGTTGCCGGCGTTACCATACCCGCCAAGCCAAAACTCCAACGCCGTTGGGCCCTGCGTTATCCCACCCACGCCGTTGAAACCCTCTTTTCTTTTCTTTTTTCTTTTTTTTCGATTTATTAAAAATGGGTATGTGTTTATGTTATGTTTTTTAGTGTGTGTGTTTGTGTTTATTTGGTGTGTGTGTCTGCGTTTTTCTGTGTGTGTGTGTGGGTGTGTGTGTGTGTGATGAAGAAGAAGACAACATTTAATGGGTATGGGTGGACAAATTGTTTTTGTATTTTTTATCTAGTACTAATTAATTTGTTTTAACAGATTATTCAACACTCTTTTTTTTACTTTTAAAAAAAATGTATTTTTATTTTTTATTTAGTAAAAGATTAATTTGTTTTAAAAATTGGAAAAAAGAAAAATTGGTGGGCCCAAAAAGTGATGTTATTGGTGTTATGATACCTGGGTATTTTGGGTGTTGGTGTTAAAGCTGATGTGGCGCTGATGTGTCAATGTTAACGGTGTTACGATACCTTGTGCTCTTATGTATGAGTGTCTAGTTGTGGAGACCCTTAAAAGTCTCTCTCCTTTCCACTCAGAGGCTAAACTAGACCAACTTATGTCTCTTTCTTTTAACATTAACAAACAATATCTTAAGTTTTCTGTATAATCAATGATCATGGGTCATTTATAACCATAATCTTTAACCAACCGCTGGAACCATGTAACTGGATCTCGCCGTGCACTCATTCCTCCGGTGGCCCCCTTTCCTTCATCCCGTAGCAGTCACCGATCTACTACACCCATCAATGAAGATGGTTAATCAAGTCCACGTGTTTATGGTACTTTCAATATTCATGATACTACTAGTTCTTGGCTCCGGTTCTTGTATATTCAATATGCTTGCGGATCGTTTATATTGTCCTCATGCCCATCAATGGGTCAAGGTTCACCGGTAAGGGATGAAGCTTTTTTGTTATGGGTTTTGTAATTTTTGTTTTTTATCTTTATTTACTCTTGATGCCAGTGCTTAATTTGTGATTAAGATCAAGTTTATTTGGTAAAGATCTAATTTTGTAATTGTCCTAATTTAATGGTAGATTTATTTTGATTCCTTTTTGTTATAAATCTGAAAATTATTCTATCACCTCAAGAAACAAAAGATGCCATGGCTGTTAGTTTGTGTATCTTCTTTGATCCGGTTAGTAAGTATTTACCAAGTTATATTTTTGTGTATCTTGTTTGATCAATATCTAAAAAATTTGCAATGTTGCATTTGCTCGAAAACTGATTTTGATAAAAGGGAAAAAGGTTGTTTAGTAGTATCATTCAGATGAAGATACAAAATACTAAAAGAAACAACATTTACTATACCAATTCTTCCACAGCCACCCATATTTATCCACCCAGAAACCAGCTCTTAATCCCCTAAAAAAAAGAAACAACCCCTAAGTTGTTGTATTAAACAGCTTATTGGGTATTTGGTACTTGTATTAAAGTGTTGATGTGCATAAAAACAAGCAGGTACCAATCAACCTGCATTTTTTAGTGTAAATAAGCAATTTAGCTGCCTAATTCGAATATCTAAAGGCGGATGAGCATATTCCAAACACCCTCATGTGTTCTATTTCATTTTTAATTTTGTAAAACTATAAAAGCCTCTTTTTACTTCTCAAACAAACATGCGTAGTGAACGCTAAAGAGTGCGTGTTTGTTACAATGGAATTTACCGCCATTTTTCACTTCACCATTGAAAACCCTCATTAACTCATCCAATTCCATTCTCAATACCTATTAGATCCAACACTCGTTTGTCATTCTTCGATCGAAAATGTCTAGTTTTAGCCTGTCAAACACAGCGTATGTGTTCGATTTAACAAATTTTGATCTATTAATGACTTTATAATCATTTAATCGTCTAGTTATGATGTTACATTTTTATATATCAGTTTTTAATCACATAGTTATGAGGTTTATTGTTCATTTGCAAGTGTTCGTCATCGTCTGTTCGATTTCTGAGGATCAGAGCGTGCGGATCGAGCCTGAAAATGGATGTGAATCTACAACAAGATACGTTTTTACTAGATTTTGATTGATGTAATTGGCTGAATTATGTTGATATTAGATGCATGATTTACTGTAATTGATATATGTAAGTTAGTTGTTGTGTTTGTTTAAAATGATAATGAATTATTCAAGTGTTTTACATGCTAATTATAAAACATAATTCGATTGTGATTACTTTGATTATGTTAATTATATGATTTCATAAAACCTATAAAACAACACACACAAAATCTGTATTCAATCTCAATTCAATAATAAAAATAATTTGATCTTAATCAAAGAACTAATCAAACCACTCAAGTCATCGCTAAATGATAAATGTTCTTATTACAAAATAACTCAAGAATGATGACAGAAAGAATAACATATGAAAAACAAGATGTGAAAGAATGTGTATGTTACACCATTTTTATGAGAGCCCTCGGTGTAGTAACGCCGGCAACGGCGTTGTCCGGCGTTACTACACCCCACCAACGCGTTGCCCAACGGCGTTGGGCTCGGCGTTGGCCGGCCAACGCGCGTTGGGGTGGTTTTTAAAAAAAATATTTCATTTTACCCCCCTAACGGCTAGAATTTAAATTTTACTCTTTCCCCCCAATTTTGAAATGTTTCATTTTAGCCCCTAACGGCTAGTATTTATAAAAAAAAAATAAAAAAAAATTTTAAAATTTTTTCATTTTACCCCCTAAAACGGCTGATTTTAAAAAAAAAATTTCATTTTACCCCCCTCACTCAACTCACTATATATACAACACATTACCAAATACAAAATCACATACAAATTCACCACTCTTCAAATACAAACATACATCTTTTTAGCAATAAAAAAAATGTCTGAATTTCCCAACAACGGTTTCATGAATCTCCTCACCGGGTCGATGACGCCGGAACAATTTCAACAATACCAACAAGAACAATAACAAGCTTTTTTCAGATGGCAACAATCACAAATCCTAAACCGTGATTTAGATAATCTACAACAAAACCCACCATCATTCCACTCAGAATCTTCCCAAACACTCACTCAACCTCAACAAGTCGATTCGCCAAAAAAAGGCGGTCGCAAGAAAACTAAAGCCCGAAGGGGAAAAAATGTTGAAGACGAGCCCCAAGAGCCGGTAGCAGCGGGCCGTTGGCTACCGGTCGAAGAAGAATTGCTTGCAACATGTTACGTGGCCGTTTCCGAAGATAATAATGTCGGAAGGTCACAAAAGCATGACACGTTTTGGTATCGGGTTTTGAACGAGTTCAATTCGAAAAAATTTCAAAACCGTACGAAGGATATGTTGACTAGTAAATGGCATACGTTGAATGCCAATTGCCAAAAGTTCAACGCCGCGTACAAACGGGCCAAACGTTTGGGGAAAAGTGGCGAAAACGATGTGGATTATTTGAAACGGGCTCAAAGTATTTACCGTGACGAGCATAGAGGGGTCGCGTTTTCTCAAGAAGATGCTTGGGCCGTTTTGAGATTCCACCCGAAATGGGACGCACCGGAACAAGTTGACTTAACCGGAGACGTCCCCGGGGCTAGCCAGGAGGATCTATTCGGTCACGATGCACGACCACGTCCGCCCGGCAAACAACGGCCCGCCAAGAAAAGCAAATCCGACGCAACGGCGAGCACCGGTGGAAGTAGCGCGTCGGCCCAATTCGGGGAGCTAATGGAGCAGGAGCTTCGTCTGAAACGGGAAGCCGCCGAAAGGGCTTTCGAAGCTCAAGCCGAAAAAGACCGCACACTAATGCGGTTGGAGGAGTTGAGGTTTCTAGCTACTAGCACCAAGGATTTGGACGAAGACGACGCCTATTGGATCAAGAAGCAAAAAAAATTGATCAAAAACAAAATGAAAAATGATTTGGGTGACGAGGACGACGAAGACGAAGACGAGTAGTTTTTTTTTTAATTTCGTAATGTGTTTTTTTTAATGTAATTTGTATGTTTAATTATGAATGAAATAGTTAGTTTGTTAAAATAATGAAATAATTGTTTAGGGGGTTTTATGAAAATAAAGAGGTGAGTGGTGTTATTTGGTGTTATGATTAGAGGAGTGGTGTTGGTGTTGGTGTTATGCTGATGTGGCGCTGACGTGGCAGCAAAAACTTGGTGTTGCCAAGTTACTACACCTAGGGCTCTGAACAATCTTTCACAACATAATCTCTTATTAATTTTTTTTATATCTTCCATTTATACAATTAATATATACAACCAATCTTATTTTTTTTACTATTTATCAACAACTTAACCTAACTTGTACTATACATTATCTATTACCTTATCTATAACATGCAAAATCCATTCTAAACAAATGAAAATATAGATGGCCATTAATATTGTGACATGTAGAAAGGTTGGTTGAAATATTTGAGAATCATGAAGTGAAATGGTTGGTTAGATGATTTTATTGCTTCTGTACTTCTAATTTAATATGTTATATTTAATGTTTTGTACCTTCAACTGTTTTGTTCAATATCACCAATAAACATAGCCTTAGAAACAGAGAATAAAGAAGGGTGTTATGAAACCTACCATATTCTTTATTTCTACAAACTTCTTTAGATCATGTTTATCAACAACCTATCACAACTCAATCTCTTATTAAAATATTATTTTCTTATTCTTCCACATATACAATCAACACATACAACCAATCTTAACTTTTTTATCATTTAGCAACAACCTAGCATAACATATAATATATATTATCTAGTACCTTATCGATAACTTGCAATATTAGTTCTAAATAAATGAAAATATGGATGGCCATTAAAATTGTGACATGTGGCAAGGTTGGTTGAAATATTTTAGAATAATGAAGTCAACTGGTTTGTTGAATGGATTAATTGCCTTTGTACTTCTTTTAATTTAATATGTCATATTTAATGCTTTGTACCTCCAACCGGTTGGTTCAAGATCATCAATAAACATTTACAAACTTGCTGTCCCAATTAGGGATGAGCAAAATAACCAAAGAAATGGATCGGGGGTAAAGAACTGGACCGGAACCAAAAAGAACTGAACTGGACGAGAACCATAGGTTCCGGTTCCAGTTCTTGAGTTGAGATTTTTTGGTTCGGTTTGGTTCCACCGGTCCTCGGTTCAGGTACCAAATACCCAATAATTCTAAAAACATGTAACTTTTTTTATTTCCCTTAATCATATCACACGTACTATAAAAAAACCTACTATTCTACTTTCAGAAAAACCAAGCCAAACACCCGAAACCCTAATCTTTAATCCATTGAAATATAAACAACTATCATCATTATCAAAGCATCCAAAGCAGCGTTTAGTACGGGTGAACGTGTATTACACCCCTTTAGAACTCGCTTGTCAACGCCGATTGTGAAAGCCTTGATTTGCACCCAAGATTGAGTGAGAAAGTCAAGAACGCAAATTAATTGGATGATGTCGAAGATCTTATTAAAGACAATGAGATTGTGAAAGATATGAAAAAACAATTAGAGAAACAAACCGGAAGAGATAAAGATAAACAAACGGTGGAAATATAAACGGTTTAGTTATTTTCTTGGACAAATTTTGAAGTTATTTTATTTTGTTTTTCGGATTGTTATGCAAGTATTGAACTCGTGAAACTATAGAATAATTGTTTATTTGAGCTTATGCTTCGGTTGTTAAATTTTATTACTTTTAACGTACATGGTTGCAAATGCTTAAAAATGCATCTTTTGTGCTTTTTATTGGCTTATCATTAGTGCATGAGGTTTATTTTAAAGAAAATCGGTTCCTATCCTGGTAGACCGAACGAGCCAAAATTGGAACTGAAACAGGAACCGGAACTGAAAAATATATTTGGTTCGGTTTTCGGTTTCTACTTTTTTGAAAATTTTGATTTTCGGATTCATCAGTTATGGTTCTAGACCCCTGCTCATCCCAATAATCAATCATTAGGTCATATAGTGACCATTGCCTGACCACTTTGTTTCAAATTTGTCAAACAAAAGTGTTGGTACAACATTGACTAGGATCTCCTTTATGTTTTAATGATAACAAATAAGCGTTCGCAAAACGTAAAATCATAAACGGTAGCCTAAATCCGTAAAACCGGATTTTCTTGTCTGGCCAGCTGGTCGCGGTTCAACGCGCAAGCAACGCGCCACACGCGAATTTCGTATTACGGATTTAGCAATTGTCGGCTTTCCTCTTACCCGACACATGTAGAAACTTCAATAAAGGTATGTACATGATATTTGAGCATTTGAGAACACTCCAAATGAGGTTTAGACTTAGAGAAAAGCAAAAACGAATCCTCCCATTTTTCTATAAAATGTTAACTCAAACCTTTTATCAAATGCTTCTAGCCAAGGTCGAGACTTCTTTCTAAACCTAGTATGATCATGTTTTCAACATACCAACAAGCAAAAATATTCATTTAACCTTAATCCGGATTTATGTTATTCCTAATCACGTAACAGGTTTTACTCCCTTATTGGTCAATTCAAGTCAAAGGTCACTTTGAGTAAACCCATCCTTTCCCTTTATAGGATATGCCTTATTTAATATGCAAAGCACTTTAGCTTGTTTGCATCAAGATGATTAGTGATCAAATCCATTGTTGATTATCATGGGTTAAAGTCTAAATGACTAACTGAGTTTGTGGTATTTGGAAGTTAATCATAGTTTGACTTTTCTTACTTTCTTATCAATAAATGTTTTTACAAACTCACATATATTTCTCACATGTACAAGTCCACACTCCTTTTATACAATCCTATAACCCACTCTTCCTAATCACTTATTTACCCTTCTTACACAACAAGTGATTTCATCTTTCAACACACACTCCAAACATCTTCTTCTTAAACAATCCTATGATCACAATTTGCCGGGGGGGGGGGGGGAGGGCGGGGGGGGGGGGGGGGGGGGGGGGGGGGGGGGGGGGGGGGGGGGGGGTCGGCGTGTGGGGGGGGGGGGGGGGGGGGTGGCCGGTGGGGCTCTTCTCTTATTGCAAATTGTTAATTATTAACCTAAATTAATCCTTTGATTTCATCATCATGTTCATTCTTCATCTTCATCTTCAAACCTTCATACACATAAACCTTGACCAAATAAACCTCAAACCTTATCCTCAAAATGCCAACTCACCTTCTCTTACACAATATATTATCTTTGTACTTGTTGTACCTTATGTTCCCTACATTCCTAACCAAGGATCTTCTATATCCTTTCAACACATTCTTCACCGCATATTCACTATCTTCACCAAATAAACCCTAAACCTTATCCTTAAAATGTCAACTCATATTCTCTTACACAATGTACTATCCTTGTACTTGTTATACCTCATGTCCCCTACATTCCCAACCAAGGATATTCAATATCTTTTCAAAACATTCTCCACTACTCATTTACTATTCACCTTCTTTTCTATAACATTTAAATTTCACACACACACATACTTTTTCATATTCACCATTGATCAAGACATGTCATCAATCCAAGTTCCCACACTCTTCTCTTCTCAACCCTTGAATTAAATCTCAAACAAACACAACAAACACGCTTTCACTTCTATCATTGATCAAGACACCTCATCAATCCAAAATACCTCATTCTCTTCTCAACCCTTGGATTGATCTCTCATCTCAAACAAACATAACTTATCTCACAAGCATACACTTCTGACTCACACAACAAACACAACCTTCTTATCACCCTTGATCTTGTCATATCATCTATCCTACTTACCTCTCTTCCTTACATCTTCACCCTCCATTTCAAACAAGATCAAGAGGCTTATTTCTATCACATCATGTCACATCATGACAACTCATACACAACACATTCATCCTTATCTAAGATGTTGCTAATTCAATTTGAAATTTAAATTTCAAATTCTCCTCTTTTTCTCTCCAAGCAAAGAATATTCTTTATACCCTAACTAGCTATTTAAAATCTTTAGTAAGATCCTAACTAAGCTAGTTTGATTTTGAGTGTTGGGAATAAATCTTCATATGACTTAATATTGTCAACAGTACTAAAGGAGTTAGTACTACCAGCACAAAGTTAGTACTGCCAAGGAAACTTAATACTGCTAGTTGAAGAAGTTTGTACTGCTAAATGGTCAAAGCTGATGATATGAAGATAAGAAGGTATGGAGAGCATTTCGGAATATTTAGTTTTGAATTGTAACTATTCCTAATAGATAGGCAGATATATTTGTAAAGGGCTCCTTGTATTTCTATAAAAGGAGATCCCTAGAGTAGTGATAGTTAGAACTTCAAGAGATACGTTTTAGAGAGAAATTGTATTAGCTTCAAGGTTGTGTAACCCCAGTACTTAAGAGTACTCCTATTATTTATAATATTGAAGCTGTGAGTTTTACACAAAAATGATTTTATTGTGCTAAATCATTTCTCGATATGCTAAAACCATTGGAGGGGGGGGGGGGGGGGGCAGGGGGGGGGGGGGAGGGGGGGTGGGGGGGGTTTTGGGGGGGGGGGGGGGGGGGGGTGGGTTGGGTTTGTGTTGGGGGTTGTTGTTTTGTTGTTGGGGGGGGTGGGTGGTAAGTGGAAAAAGGGGAGTTCCAACAGAGCTCAATTATTATGCACATAATTTGGCGGGGGTTAAGCGTGGGTTTGTTGTGTTGTGGTGGGGAGAATCGCGCAGACACTCTAGATGTGACGATATCTCAATGAGCATTATCGAAATTTATCCCCACGGAGACATCTCATGGTACATTTATTCTCAGTCTACTACTTTTACACAGCACGGTGTGTGCATATTAAGTAGTTGCGGAGTATCATTCTCGAGCCTACTATAACACTTATCTGAGTAAGTTCTTTCTTCTCTCCTTGTGCTCTCTCCACAACACTGCTCCATTGAAATTGTTCACATTTGTCTTACTGATCAGCTAGTTGAAGGCACTTCTAACACCCCTCTCAAGCGCGACAAACCACCCTACATTACGAGCCGTCTCTGAATAGAGTTCACGATGTCTACATGTTTATTCATTGATCAAGACACGTCATCAATCCAAAATACCTCTTTCTCTTCTCAACCCTTAGATTGATCTCTCATCTCAAACAAACACAACTTATCTCACAAGCATACACTTTGATCACTACAAAACAAACGACAACCTTCTTATCAACCTTGATCTTCGCATTATAGCTCCTGATATCTTATATCTACATAATCTATATGCGTCACTTTATCTCGTTCCTATCTTATCTCTATTACACCAATTTATTCTATGTCTTTATCCAGCGCTGCTCTACTTCTGCACCTACAAACATTGACAACTAGATCAGTAAAGAAGACCAAGCAGTTATAATGAGTCACAGTCATTCAGATGGATCTCACTCATGGTCATTGTATCTTATATTCTATTGACACACTGACTTGATTTGCGTGATAATACTTTATTGTAATAGCACACTGAGGTTCTAAGATGGCACATTCCGATAGAACACAAATGTACACTTACACACACATTCATCCTTATCTAAGATGTTGCTAATTCAATTTGAAATTTAAATTTCAAATTCTCCTCTTTTTCTCTCCAAGCAAAGAATATTCTTTATACGCCTCACACAACTCACGTATCTAATTGGACTACAATGCATTTGAGTTTCACACTAGAGAGCCATTGTATATACCCACAGGCAGGTACACCGATAAGACATCTTCACACACAGTAAACAAACTAACTAGAGAGAGTATTCCATATTTATAGATATCATGTAGAGTGAGTGAGCATGTGGGAGCGAGAAACTACATCTCATATGACTTAATATGTGTCAACAGTACTAAAGGGAGTACTGTATATAACAATTGAGACAGTACTGCGTATAAACCCAAGGCCACTCTACCAGAGATTCTCTACACCTTATGAGCATCGGCGCATTATAGTCATGATCACACCTTCAAACTTTAACGCTAGTTGAAGCAGTTTGTACTGTCAATGGTCAAAGCTGATGATTATGAAGATAAGAAAGGTATGGAGAGCATTTCGGAATATTAGTTTTGAATTGTTAACTATTCCTAATAATAGCAATATATTTGTAAAGGGCTCCTTGTATTTCTATAAAAGGAGATCCCTAGAGTAGTGATAGTTAGAACTTCAAGAGATACGTTTTAGAGAGAAATTGTATTAGCTTCAAGGTTGTGTAACCCCAGTACTTAAGAGTACTCCTATTATTTATAATATTGAATCCCCCAATTGTTAGGGCCGGGGGGGGGGGGGGGGGGGGGGGGGGGGTGGGGGGGGGGGGGGGGCTTTAGGATGCCCTGAAAATAAGGCGTTAGAGGCATATGCGAAATTATTGTGATTGGGGTTGCTGGTGGGGTGGAGTGGGGGGGGGGGGGTGGGATAGGGGGTGGGGGGGTGGTGATATGGGAGTGGGATGGGGATGGAGGTACTTAGGTGGTGTGGAGGGTAATAATAATTGTTAAGTATGTTTTAGATTAGAGTGCTTTTAAGGTCATCCGCATAAAGCATCTAAGTTGAGTATTATTAATCTAGCTCCTTAGGCGATTAAAAGCAGATGGAGATCATGTAAACCCTAGCTCATAAGAGTAGCGAGAAGCGCGCGAGCGCTTACCGCTTGAATTGCACTTTATACGCTATTAAGATCCACCGTGTCCAACTGATCCAATAGAATCAAAACGTTACTTGTTGAATTATGCTAGTCACCTGCTAGTCAACATGATCAACTAAACCATTGGCAATTGATCAATTAACTAGTTAGGCCTGAAGCGTAATCCAATACACGGACTGGATAAGGTCAATATTTGTGTAACTTATGATTCTAGATGTAGTAAATTACTATATTGGAGTGTCTATATTGATATGTGTCTACTTTCTTTCTATGGGTAGTGCTCTTAGGTATCACTTTACTGCTTGAGAGATACATTCCTACCATTCTCTCGAAGTCTGCATCCTACACACTGATGAGTTCACTAACATATCCGACAATTCTCGACTTATGAGGTATACACTAAACAAGACCTCAAACACATCGCTGCTGGTTCTAATCAACTTGAGCACATTTCTAACTTTCCAAGGAAACAAACAACTGCACTCTTACAATTACATCATATAAGATAAACTGCATACAAACAGACGATGGCAATCACAACGCATGATCTTCCAGAGCCAAGGCTTCTCTGCAAGAAAAATCCAAGTAGAGTGCGAAATCTACCAAAATGAGACAGTCTATGAAAAATCCACCTCTCCTCTCTTACAGACATACATTCCAAATACACACGTTGTGCTAAAGCTTCCTATGCCTCTAAACAATACTCACCAGAAAAAGATTACATAGCAGATGATGGGGACACTCTTCAAAAACATCCACAACCAACGTTAACATAGAGTAACAACTATATCAGCACACAGAACAGGCTTCATTACGCATTACAGCCGGCGGATTACGAAAACTAGAGCTGCAAACAAAGTGGCACACAAATTCCCAATACTGAGAAGAGCGCTTATCACTCCCACAAGTATAGTCGATGCACCTGGCCACGATTACCAATTGCATTTGTCTCGGCTCTCCATCTCAAGCAAGCATGTGAAGAAAATAGTATCGTGCACTTGCGACCTTCTCTATGCTACCACTCGTCGCTCTCAGATCTAGACACTCGATTTTGCTATATTGCGACTCCATTGCTGACTTCAACATTAGAGCCCAGATCTATTTAGCTGGTCTTATTACTCCTATCATGCGACTCGCCTACAATCTCATCAGTGAACTCTTTACGCTATTTCGAGAGACACACACACATATCACAGCTTCAAATACTCATGTTTATAGCCATTAACATAGCTATCTTATCTTTGGATAGGACAAATTATCACTTCTGCACACTAACTTCACAGTAACAGACAATATCCCATAAAGGACACAAGAGTCCATATACTGAAGCAACAATAGGAAAACTTCAATGCTACAAGCCTCAGAATATTTGACTCTATCTTTACAGCTGCAAAAGCTTGTTAGTAGATTTAGTTCGAAATATCTCTGATGCGGGTTGATAGCACGAAAAGAATTATCATGCCATAGGAATATTCGGACGCGTATGTTTCATATTGTGTTTGGAGAACATTTTACAGTAATGGGTCTATCAGACGGTAATATAGTTGTCTGGTGATGAGACAAACCCCCGCTCTGCATATTATACCGCCTACTGGCCGAATATAGATTGAATGATCTTGTTATCGAAATCATTACATTTACATATCTAGATAAGAATCTACTGTAGCGAGTTTCACTGTGCGGTATCCAATCCAGTAGACACTAGCGGCTGAAAGCGGAATTGAGACGTATTACTGTTTTATCTGTCGCTATCTCTAGTGGAGATATACCAGGTGGTCGAGCGAATGTGGCATTATGCCTGTGCCAGACCACTACCAGGAGATTTAAGCACGATTTCACTCAGATCCATTAACACTATTCCACTATGAGTTTAGAGCAAGACACGGCGTCTCTAACAATAGTTATCTGTTAACACTGGACACCACTACGATATACAAAATGTCTTTAATATCTATACTGGAATTAACATCTTGAGAATACTAGTTACAATCGCGCCTAAGTCATATGAGTCAGCGTGTGCTGCCTACTTTATGAGTCTCTGAAATGCCTTTTTGTGCTCACCTCTCAAAACTCACACAAGTTAGAACGCACACTTGACTTACTTATCAGAATTAACTTCTGGAGCAATAGGTGCATACATAGAATTGCTCACGTAGACAAGACTGTATGTGAAATCAATCAACTGTATGTATAATGAGAGCTTACTATTAGGAGATGCTCTTGTGTGACGACAGATCAAAGGAAAAAGTAACTGACATCAGATAGAGACTGGTGGATCTATGACTACAGTCAAGTTAAGACTGGCGAGGGGGGATAAATGATGCGAGAATGTGGTAGTATTAACATATAGACAGGAGTTAGTCACGTTAAAACTCTGCTGAGAGGTAAGACAGTCCATTTCTTCAAATCTGTATCACATCAACACACACTGCGCGATACATCTAGTTAATACTCTTAGCCCTTGAGTACCTAAAGTAAAGAGTTATATACCTTAAACGCTGAAGCTCACAAAAGTAATACTACAAGAACACAAACTATAGGAGAACTCACAATGCCCATCTAACGGATAAATAAAACTTATACTAGCCGTTAAAAAGCTGACCTTGTAATGACTATACTGTAAACATCGGCAACTTAGTTTAGTGCATCTGAAATGTACAGTGGGCGCGAGCCAATTTTACGGACACCTTGTCGGAGTCAACATGCGAGATACAGGAGAGAGATCATGGAATATACTATAAAGAAATATACACATAAGGCTAAGGAATACAGCATTACTCTGTCAACACTAGTCGGAGTTAGACTTAGACGAAGATGAACTCAAAAACTTTGTTTCATACACAACACTGATATATGCAAAGACTATACACGATCGACGATACATTGGAAGAATCTGATATTGATATTTCTCTACTTACTGATCTAAATTACGAAGATATCTGCTTCTTGAAAAAGGCTCTCTTACCGGAGACATAAGATGGGTCTTCACTGTCTCCAAATTCTGTAGTACACGCAAAAAAGTAATGTTACATCAAAAGTAATAGGAAGAATGAAAACATGGTTGCATTAATGAGTTTTTCAGAATTGTATTCTGTGATTCAATGTCTCTATTTTGATACTTAATGTATAGTTGAAAACAAGAAGTGTAGGTCGCGTAGAGGAGATACGTCTCTATGACGGGACTCTTCAATTTTAAGACTCTGCACTGACATTGAGACACAACGACAAACAAGTGAGACATGAAATAAGAAGGGTTTAGCGAAGTAGGCGACTATTTGCAAAACACAACCAAGTCGATCAAACATCTACAACAAGACTGCATTTATTGAGCACACATATAGTCACAGGTCACTCCAAACAATAGAACGAGCAAGGGAACACAGGGTAGTGTACATGGGTTGTTTGATCTCTCAGGGAGCTTCGTACTTACCCTCATGCATAATGCTGTTCAACATCTGTGGACCCATTTTACAGTGAAAGTGTTTGAGACTTACGAGAGATAAGTGACTAATGTTGATTTTTTTAATAGGACATGAGGTTGTATCGAACAAAAATTAGAGAACTGAATGGGATAAATCGTTAGTCCTATCAAATTCGTTCTTAATGCGCGACAAATACAGTGACAATCTTGTAAAAGCGTGACGAATGACATTAGGTGAGGTGTATACATATAGTTTGGTGAGTATCAGTGACGAAACACAATGACTGAGTCTAGATATCTACAGTACTGGGTCAACTATCATATAAGCTACTAGGACTCTCATCAGGGATGAGAGTATATTTGATGCAGACATTGTTACATACTATGTAAGGGTCAATCAAAAAGAAGAGACTATAGGAAGCGAAAAAGCTTTCACACCATCATGCTAATTATGTTGGTTTTAGAAGAAACTAAACAGGATAGAGAGAAATCTTGAATGACCCCAAAGTATTTGAGAACAGCGCAATTTGGGTGTTTGAGATCGAAATGTAGGATAGAGATAGTATCGAAGGAGCTATACTAGTGTATAAGTTAGAAAAGAAATAGGGAAGCGCGAGGAGACTGGATTATACACAGAGCGAGTCTTCAGATACAATCCACTCGAGGTAAACTCTAACGTATTTTGATAAACAGTAGTTAAGGTTTAGCGACACTGTACAACGAGTAGTTATATAGGGTACCTGAGTTACATATGGGGACGGAATCAATAGATAGAGGTAGACAATGAGTCACAGAGGATATCTACACTTCAACACTTAGGTAAGTTCTAAATTTAATGATTTATTATCTATCTTAACACAAGCGAAGTGATTTATATTTGATGGCTTACATATGTATTCAAACCTCATGTCACCACATATCACTCATCAGATTTACAACTCGTCTATATATCATACGACTAAAGCTAATAAAACACAATATCAACGCGACCTTATCCCAACAGAGTGCAGTCTTTATAGCGTGCGTGACTTGGCATCTTAAAACCGTGCACAAAAACTGGCAAATCAATACTCTTCCTCAATCATTCCCAGATACACACTTTATGCATACTCTACACACTAGAGGCAATCTAGTGTTTAGTCAGACACGAGTCTGGATCTTTTACAGAGCTTACACTAACTTTATAGCAAGTAGTTTGAGCGTATTTATGAGCATCTGATGTCTTGATTATGTTCCTTTTAATGCAGAGAGCCGCTGTTTAAAAAATCGAATAAATCGATCCTGTCGAGTAATTACTATGGTATTGCAAAGCGACCAAACCCAACATGTATTGCATCTAGCTATGCTACAATGTTCTCCTTACTCATCGGAGAGATGGTTAGCAGAACGTGGCACAGACAATAATAGGGGTACACTATGTTGGTCTGACTAGAACTAGAGAGTCGCGATGAGCGAGACACGATCATCAAAAGCTATCTCTTACACATAATTTCCACAAAAATCATTAATACGCCTGGGGCTAGGAAAATAGCTTAAGTTTTGCCACTACGCTCTTTCATCGTCGAACAGACAACTGACATATTAAACACATATCTGGGGTGTAACACTCCTGGGGGAAAAGGGTGTTAATGGGCGAGTTTAAGAAATAAGAATGTGGGGTTTGTGGAGAACCTAGCAATATAAAAATGGTGAAGCATTAATTTAAAAAGTATAATTATATTGATGACACGAGCAAGATCAAGTGTAGGAATTGGGCGTGGGTCCACATAGGTTAATTTATTAATTTGGGTTTGTGTGCAGAGAAATTACAAGTTGTAATGAAAAAGGTTTTGTGGATAGTGGATGCTCAAGGCACATGTCTGGAAACATAGCTCACCTTTCAGATTTTAAAGAATTTGATGGAGGTTATGTTACTTTTGGTGGAGGAGCAAATGGAGGAAGAATCACTGGTAAAGGTACTATCAAAACAGATAAACTTGATTTTGAAGATGTATACTTTGTCAAAGAGTTGAAGTTTAACCTTTTTAGTGTCTCACAAATGTGTGACAAAAAGAACTATGTTCTTTTTACTGATTCTGAATGTCTTGTTTTGTCTCCCAATTTTAAGTTGCCTGATGAAAGTCAAGTACTACTTAAAATTCCTAGACAGAACAATATGGTACATTTGATTATGAAAAACATAGTTCCAAGATGGTTTAACTTGTCCTAAGTTGCAAAGGCTACATCTGAGGAATCAATGTTATGGCATAGGAGGCTTGGTCATGTCAATTTCAAAAATATTAATAAACTTGTAAAAGATAATCTTGTAAGAGATTTGCCTTTAAAAAGGTTTGAGAATGACCAAACTTGTGTTGCCTGTCTTAAAGGCAAGCAACATAGAGCCTCTTGTAAGACCAAGGCCTTTAGTCCCTCTACTAAGCCATTATTTATGCTACATATGGATCTGTTTGTCTCAACTTTTGTGATAGTTTTAATGCATAAAAAATACTGCTTGTGTATTTACTGATGATTTTAGTAGGTTTTTCATGGTTTTCTTTTAAGAACTAAGAATGTAAACTAGTGAGATCCTTAAAAACTGTATTAAGGAAATAGAAAAATCTAGTGGATAAGAAGGTTCTAAATTATCAGAAGTGACATGGGACTGAATTTTAAAAACCTACTGATGAATTTTCTGTAGAAAAAAGTATAAAAGAGAAGACGTGTAGCAAGGAGCACCCTCAACAAAATGGTGTAGCGAAAGAAAGAATATGACTCTTATTGAGGCTGCTAGAACAATGTTAGCCTATTCCAAAGTTACTATAACATTTTGTGAGAAGCAGTTTACTACTGCATGTTATGTCCAAAATAGGTCCTTAGTGGTCAAGTTCCTCAAAATAAGACTCCTTAAGAAACTCTTTAGGGTATTAAACCAGCTATAGGATTTTGAAGCCATTTGGAGTTCATGTACAATTCTTAATTCCTTAGATAAGTTGGGCAATTTATGGCAAAAGTGATGAGGGTTTCTTTGTTGTATTCTTAAGTAGCAAAGCTTTTTAAGGTCATACAAACATTAGAACAAGGTAAATTACAGGAAAACTTGCATTTGGTTTCTAGGAATAAACCTATGTTAGAAAAAAGGAAATGGTCCCAAGTGGCTGTTTGATCTTGATTCTCTAACCAACTCTATGAATTATGTGCCAATAGTTGCAGGGACTTTTTCTAATGTTTCTGCAGGTATACAAGAAGGTGAGTCCAGCATATCCTCTCAACAAGATCAAGATTGTATTTTCATGCCAATTTGGAAGGATGCTTCATACTTTGAAGATGGTTCCCTCCAATCTGTTGATGATGCTCAATTACAAGATCAAGATGAGACTCATGATGATTGCAGTTTTCAGGATGATGGTATTGATGATCACCAAGTTAATACTGCCAGTCCACAAGTTAATACTGGTAGTAGAGAACTTAGTACTGCTGCTCCTGAAGTTAATACTGCTACTTCTGAAGGATTAATGGGACCAATTCCTACAACTGAAGACACACAAGAGGAGGATCAAGGCATTGATTTGGGGAATCTTTCACCATCTTATGCTGTTTCTTCCACTCCTCATACAAGAATCCACAAGGATCATCCAATTGATCATGTGATTGGTGATGTGCAGTCTTCTGTTCAAACAAGAAGGATGACAACTTCTTATTCTGAACTAGGATTTCTTAGTGCCATTTATGAAGGAAAGACTCACCAGGACTTACATACATGCCTTTTTGCCTGTTTCTTATCTCAAGAAGAACCAAAGAGAGTCTCTAAAGCTCTTAGTGATCCTGCTTGGGTAGAGGCAATGCAAGAGGAACTCCTACAGTTCAAGCTACAAAATGTATGGGTTCTGTGTAGATTTTCCTAAAGGGCAATAGGGCTATTGGTACAAAGTGGGTCTACAAACTCAAGAAAGATTGTAGAAGGGGGAATTGTTGTCAGGAACAAAGCAAGACTTGTTGCCCAAGGACATACACAAGAAGAAGGGATTGATTATGATGAAGTATTTGCTCCAGTGGCTAGGATAGAGGCTATAAACTTAGTTCTGGCTTATCTTCTTTTTATGGGTTTCACTGTCTACCAAATGGATGACAAAAAGTGCTTTCTTATATGGGTCAAATAGAAGAGAGGTATGTATTCAACCTTCCAGATTTGAAGACCCCAGACCATCCTGAAACGTCTACAAATGTAAAAGCTCCTATAATGGCTTCATCAAGCAACCCAGACTTGTAAGACACATTGGACCACTTTATATTTTGAGCAATGCTTTCAAAGAGGAAAAGGAATATCAAACTCTTTTCAATCAAAAGGCCATCAAGGGCATATTATGCTTGTTCAGTTTATGTGATGACACATCTTTGGATCTACCAAAAGAGCTTTGTGAAGAATTTGATAAGCATACTGAGGATAATTTCAGATGAGTTCCATGGGAGAACTTACATTCTTTTTGGGGTTGCAAGTTCAACAGAAGAAGAAAGGCATATTTATTAGTCAAGATAAATATGTCCATGAAATCCTGAAGAAGTTCAACTACACAGATGTGAAGTCTGCCTCCACTCCCACTGATTTGGAAAGGCCCTTGGTTAAAGATGCAGATGCTGATGATGTTGCGACATCCTATAAAGATATCCATGATTGGATCTTTGATGTATCTTACAGCATCTAGACCAGATATCATGTTTGCAGTTTGTGCATGTGCAAGGTTTCAAGTTTCCCCAAAAACTTCCCATCTTTTAGCTGTCAAAAGAATTTTTAGATACCTCAAAGGCAAACCATCTCTAGGTCTTTGGTATTCTAAGGATTCTCCATTGGAGTTAGTTGCTTATACTGATAGTGACTATGCTGGAGCTACACTTGATAGGAAGTCAACCACTGGAGTTGTCAATTTTTGGGAAATAGGTTGATTTCTTTGAGCAATGCAAGAAACAAACTGTGGTTGCCACTTCTACAACTGAAGCTGAATATGTGGCTGCTGCAAATTAGCTGAGACTAATTTCTCTGGATCCAAAACCAACTGCTTGATTATGGTACACTTAATGAACACTGTTATTTACATTACCAATACCATACATTTGTATCATATGAAACTCTGGGTGAGTCCAACACTCTAAAACAAAACATATAGAGATAGGCCATTACTTTATAAGAGATGTAATACTATAAAGTAGATTCAATGGCTAAAAAATTGACACTCACCCTTAATGTAGCTGGATCTTCTTACAAAAGTGTTTTGATGCTGGTTAGATTTCATACTTGGTTTTCAAGTATTGGAATGCACAATCCCTAAGGCCCAAATCTCATTTTGTTTTTGTAAAGTTTGTTAAATGATAGTACTGTTAGTGTTTTGTAAATTAATACTGCTAGGTCTACTTAGTACTGCTATTTATAATTAAAACTGTTTGTTAAAACTGTTACTTATAATTAGTACTGCTAGTAATGTTTAGGTATCTTTGTTAATCATGTGCATAACACTTAATACTGTTAACCAAGAACCATGTTTGGATTTTGTTTTTTCTTGGTATTAAGCTAATTGTTTCAGGATATACAATGAAGTGTGAAATTGATGTTAGTCCATAATGTATCATTTGAGGGGAGGAAACATGATGGTTGTTCTTAAAGTGTTGGTTGTTACACCACACAACAAATGGTCATCAATTCACCATGTCTTATAGACTCAAGATGTTGACTAGTCCAAGCCACGGCTACTGGTAAAGACTCCCAAAAAAGTAATCCTTTGATAGTTATGATAGTTTTACCAAAACTTTAAGTCCCTCCAATGCAACCAAGATTGTACAATGAAGCATTGGCTAGTCCAGAGCAAACGGCTACTGGTAAAGACTTCTCAAATCCGTTTATAGTTGATAGTTTACTCAAAACTATATGGTTATCATTGCACCATGTTTTTCAATGAAAGCAATGCTGATTCCAATAGCAAACGGCTATTGGTAAATGACTCATCAAATCCGTATTATTGCTGTATTTGCTAAAAAACTACAGCTTTGTTGATTTTGTGACTAACACAGAAAGAGAGAATTGTGAGTTTAAAAACAAAAGAGCGGCCTGTGTGAAAATAGAAAAGTGCAAATGATCCAAAAGAATTGAGAGATGACTTGTGAGCCTAAAAACAGAAAGAGAGCTGTGTGAAAAATAGAAAGAGTGCAAAGTGAGCCAAAAGAATTGAGAGATGAATTGTGAGCCTAAAAACAGAAAGAGAGATTGTGTGAAGTTTTTCTTTAAAGTTTTGCAATCCTATGGAGTTTGTACTGCTTAAGGATGGAGAAGTTAATACTGCTAGGAGACTTTTAGTACTGCTAGGCCAAACTTAATACTGTTGGATGACCGTTTGTACTGTTTGGGCCTAACAGAGTTTTCATTAATTAAGAGAGCCGTTGAGATATTTCCGCCAAATACCTATGGAATAGGGGTTTGACCAATTGAACTTTCGTGGATCAACTATATATTCATATGGTTTATTCACAACATTTTCACTTTCCTTAATATTGGTCAAATAATATCTCCCTGTTTTCTCTATTAAACTGAAATTAACTCTCTCCAGCCCTCATTCATACATAAACGATCATATCCCACTCCATCTCTCACATCATTACTCATGGCAAATCTAGATTTTTGTGACAAGCATAACATGATAGCATTTCTGGAGAAATCTCTGGTAGAGCATGTTTCATCAAGACTCATTGATTTCATCACTCGAAGTCATATCTTTTATGCACTTACAAAGAAACCAGCGGTGTGTATCTCCTTTATAAGACAATTTTGGAGGTCTGCTGAGATTTTGACTGATGATAATGGCACCGTCAAGATTCATGCTACTATAGATGGACACTCATTTTCGATCACTGAAGGTTCTCTACAGCGACATCTCAAGTTGGATGATCAAGATGGAGTTTCATCTGCACAATTGGCGCGTATGGGCTATGCTACTGATTCAGATAAGTTAACCTTTCAAAAAGGTGCATTTTCACCTCAATGGAGGTTTCTTATACATAATATTCTTCACTGTTTAAGCCCTAAGAAGACTGCTTGGGAGCAGTTTAGTAGTAACATTGCAGCTGCTGTCATTTGTTTGGCCACAAATAGAAAGTTTAATTTTTCTAGGATGATCTTTGACCACATGGTGTCTAACATATCTAGTCCCCATAAGTTTTTGATGTACCCTAGGTTTATTCAACTATGCCTAGACATGCAGAGACACAAGTTTCAACAACACACAAGATTTTATTCTGTTCCATCTCTCACAATGAAGGTGTTTAGCAATATGAAAAGATCTACCAAAGGATTTTCAGGTCAGGAGGTTCCTTTATTTCCCACTATGATAGATGTTACTGAACCCTCACCTTTACCTTCTAGAATCACATCTTCACCTTCCCCTACACCTTCACCTTCACCTCAACCATCCCCTACTCAACCCTCACCTTCTCAACCCTCACCTACACAACCTTCACCAACACAACCTGAATCTGCAAACCAACCTCCTACACCCCATGACTCACCTCTCCATGTTGTTCACTCACATGGAAGTGAGGAGGGTAGTTTGAAACTACAAGAATTGATGAATGTGATTAACACACTTTCTGACAGGGTTGGAGCTCTAGAGGCTGATTTGACAAAGACAAAGAAAACCTACAGCTCTGCCTATACTAAGCTCATTCTAAGGGTCAAGAAACTAGAGGCTCAAGTATAAAGGATTGAGGAGAAGCAAAAGGAGACATTCTAGGTTTGTTCTTTCAGATACTGAGATTGGTGATGATGATTCTTCCAAACAGGGGAGGAATTTCTCTACTGAAGGAGTTCAAGATGATGAAGGAGTTCATGAAAAAGCAAGCAATGACACTGAATTATTTGTTCAAGAAGTGACTCCAACAGAACTCATTCAAGACCAAGAGGCAAGTGGGAAAGCAAGTGATGAGGTTAGTACTGCTGGTAAAAAGAGAGGTCCTATTAGTGAAGAGGTTCCAACAGTTAGTACTGCTGAGGGTAATCTCATAGTACACTGGAGAACTGTTACCGACTCATGAAAGAAAGTGCTGAGAAAAGATCAAGAAAAGACAAAGGAAAAGCCATCTTGATTGAAGAAGAGCCTAAGAAGAAGTCTAAGAAGGATATTGAACAAGAACAGTTAAGTTTTGCTGAAGCAATTAGGCTTGAAGAACAGATGCATGAGGAACAAAGGGCTCAAATTGCTAGAAAAAGATTGCGAGCATGCTAGACAGTGGAGATGAAGAAGAAAGGAAAAAGCTATGGATGACGCTGAGTCTACAAATAAGATTGACTAAATGATCCTTCAGTCTTAGATTAATCATTCTCTCAAAAAGACAGCCAAAGTCCATTGCTTCAAGCTAGAAAGAACATATCAAGTATATGAAAGAACAATAAATTTTAAGATCACTGCCTTCAAGGGGATGTCTTTACAATGAAGAAGGCCTCTTTTTGAAACTTTGGGAATTTCAATCAAAAAATTTGCTGCCTATAGATGCAAGAGATAGCAAGTAAGAAGCAAAAGTCTCCTGAAAAAGAAAGGTCCCCCCCCCCCCCCCCCCCCCCCCCCCCCCCCCCCCCCCCCTCCCCCCTTCTGAAAAGATTGTGGAAGAAGAGACTGTTGCACAAGAGGAAAGGGAAGAAGTAGCAAAAGAACCAACAGCAAAAAGGAAGAAGTCCATTCCTAGGAAAACAACAAGGAAGAGACAAAAGCTAGAAGAAGATGTTGAGAAAGATGAGCTCAAGGGATTTCTGGATATAGTACCAAGAGAAGAAACTCCCATAGAGATTGAATCTTTATCAACAAAGTTTCCTATTGTAATATTGGTAAGACATTGTGTGACAGAGACTATTCATGTACTAACAAGTTTCAGGGGTTGATGGAAGCTCAAAGAATTAATAAATACTAAGTGAAATGCCTCAAGATTTTGACAGAAATGGATGTAAAACAGGTAGCCATCGTGGCAAGAATTGTTCAGGTTAGTTAAGGAGAGATACAGTTCTTCAACACCAGAAGGTTTTGATCTTATGCTTTGGGGAGATTTACATACCATGTTTTGAGCCAGATAGGATGAAAGATTTGGAAAACCACCATGAATACACACCTTTTAAGCAGGGAGATTATGTGGATTTCCATGTGGTATTCATATTTTGTTGATGAACAATGGATTGGCAATCCATATGTTGACAGAAAAGAAGTATCCCTTGAGTCAAGAGATGTTGTCAAAGATGTTAAGTACAAGATTGGAGGTAGATCATGAAAGTTCCCAAGCTTTTGAACTCCTTAGATTCATAAGAGCTCAAGTGCAGAAATGACAAAAGTGTTTGAAAGAATCATCAGCAGTAGAAGAAGAATAGAAGATTTTATTCAGAAGAAACTTGTTGATTTAAAGGACAATCACAAGTTTAGGGAGGAATGTGGTAAAAAATCTTCCTAATACTTAATACGCCTAACATACTAACGGAGATAGTTACTGCCAGCACAAAGTTAGAACAGCCAGTGAAACTTAACAATCTGCTCGGTGAATAAGTTTGTACTGCTAAATGGTCAAAGCTAGATGATATTTAAGATAAGAAGGTATGGAGAGTCATTTCGAATATTAAGTTTTAATTGTAAATTTCCTAAATAGATAGGGGCATGAATAAATTGTGTAAAGGGCTCCTTGTATTTCTATAAAAGGAGATCCCTAGAGTAGTGATAGTTAGAACTTTAAGAGATACGTTTTAGAGAGAAATTGTATTAGCTTCAAGGATGTTAACCCATCACATAAGAGTACTCCTATTATTTATAATATTGAAGCTGTGAGTTTTGTGTTTATTGTTTGTGTGTGATCATTACTGTTTCATTCATACATTTCTCTAGAGTATCAAAGTGTAGATTCCGCATACACTTTGGTATACATACAAAGTCTCAATCTTTGTTATTTTGGATTATTCCAAGGTAACAAACTCTTTATATCATAAAGAACCGATCAAGGCGTGGGATCATCATTGAGGAATACCCAAAATACCCTTTTCTGATAATTCTTTTCTCTCTTTACTTTATCGGATAAGCAAAACGCTTTTAATACTTCATAAACGTTTTATCAAGTGGTTATTTGAGTTGGTTAATCTTTAGTATAAAAATGATTGAAAGGTTATAGCGTGAATTACAATTGGGGGTTTAACAAGTGCGGGTATTTAAAACACTAAAGTCCCGAAGAAAACAAACTTGGGAATCTGGCGCGCTGGCTGTCACACCCCAAAAATCGGACTGCATCGGAACGGTAACATGGGGGTGTGACATCATGGAACAAGAAGTACAAGTCACAGAAAACGACCTTAAAATGAGACATTTTAAAATACATTTCAAAATGTTCACATTCGATACATTAAAACATCAGAGTTAGCAAATAGGTCCCAACAGTTTTAATAAAATAACACAAGTGTTTAGACATTAATAATGTTTAGATAAAGTTTTCATCGAATGTAAAATAAGAGAAAAACAGGTCCCAATAGTTATAATAAAACATAATGTTTTCAAAAATTTAAGTTTTGTCGAGTGTATAAAAATGTAGAGTCTCCAAAGTACATATCCACGCGGCTTCCCTCCAAGCAATATACCTGAAATACCTGAGATAAAACATGCTAAAATTCAACAAAATTGTTGAGTGAATTCATAGGTTTTAATCATAAAACAATGATTAAGTAAATCGAGTAATGTTATTGTAATCAAACAGCTTAGTGGATCACAAGATTTAAGTAAGGTAGACAAGAGAAACAAATTCACCAAGTTAAGAAAAATATATTATTGCACTAAGCTCATGACACCGAAACCTTAACGTACTTTAATCAATAGATTGGAATGCCCCACAAAAGTAGGATGTTCTGCCAAACACCATAGAAAGTAATACCTCAAATGTTAAATGCGCCCATGGTCAACATGAAACCATAATTCATGACGGGGATGGTCAGTCCCGATAGATCTATCCACAACATTCGCGCTCACTACATTAACAACTGATGGTTCATGATTGAAAGGGGACTTAGATGGCAGAAGTGGTACTTAGGCAATAATATTCAGGCAATAATATCCGGCATAGCATACAGTTTTTAAATACTTGCTTCCAGATGTAAAACATAACATGTATCTCAACCCGTAGAGTTTGTAAAACAAGTAAATAGAAAAGGGGCTATGAACTCACCGTAGGTAGAAGCAGTCGGACAAGAAATCAAATAAAGAGAATAAGCACCAATGAATCAACCACGACCTAAATATAAGTGGCGCTTTATTAGAAGCTTTAAATATTACCACGTAAATGCATAATTGCATATAAAAATAATAATATGTACATATGTATTGCATATACATAACCATGTGCTTAGAATCCCTTTACGAGCCTTAAAACTCTTATAATAACATCCCAAGTGTTTTTCTTTAAGCCTTCGAACTATTTACCCTTTCGTTTAATTTTTATTTAGAAAACGTTTTCATTTTTAGTAAGTTACTAATTTTTGACCTTACTATTTTTAGAAGTGACAAAAAGTTCTAACCCGAACTATGAAGTATAATATTTCTTGCCTAAACATTTTTAAGTTTATTAAACCCTTACCACATCACATGATCTCTTTACAATTTTTTTTACTAATTTTGACTTTTATTAAGTCAAAGCCTTTTCTAGGTTGACCCTTAGATTTTTAACCCAAAATTACCCATTTTCAGACTTCGCAAGCGTCGCAAGAATGTAAAACGACATTTAGAACAACTTTTTAGTTTTAGCCGAGACCTAAAACTCGACAAAAAAAAACAAAAATGCCCCTTTCTCAGGTCTGATGTAACTATTAAAATATGAAAAACGCAGACTTTCCCTATGCTTTTCGGCCTATCATTACACATTTTTAGACTTGGAAAACCTCGCGAAAAGGTAAAACGTCATTCTAAACAACTTCTTAGTTTTAACGGAAGGCCGATTCTGACCAAAAAGGGCCCAAAATGGCTCACGAAAATCGCATCAGCAAGTATTAAAATATAAAGTGCAGAATTTGTTTTTATTGATTTCTAAACTTTCGGAGGCCATAAAAACTTCATTTTTAAGAGTTACGGGACGTGCGACCTATCGACTCGAAGCTATTAACGTCCCCTAACATAATTTATGTTCTAATTTTAGTTTTACAAGGTTTGACCCGACCGAATAAGGCACTCAAATTTTCTGCACTAATTTGGGTAGCTTTAAACCCCTTCAAACTTTGATTTTTCACACTTTCGCAATATCACAACATCATTATAAGCCTAATCTCCATCCAATACTATAATCACAATTTATCCAGACATCAAGAACACCTCCAATACTAATACCTAGGGATTCTTAGCACATAATTGAACACATGCACATAAAATTAAATATGATCAAGAAAAACTAAACTATACTTGCAATGTAGCAAGATAAGCAAGAAAATTAACAAGGAAACCTTGTGGGTTCCTTGTTTATGCTGAAACCCCAAACACACCTAAATAACCAAACTCTTGATTTTAAACAACCTCAAATCTTGTAAAAACACTAGTCTTCAACCTCTTGTAACACCAATTGCACCTAATTTGATCAAACCCTTCAAAATAAAAAATCTTTAAAAATCAAGAACTTAATACAAGTTCTTGCATGGTTGATTTTATTTAAAAAGGATAATGGGGGTTTATGTAGGAATGATCTTGGAGTGATTGGAAGTAATTTGGAAAATTTTGGTTATGATTTGGTGATGGTGGTTGATGGTGCGTCGAACACAGAGAGACAAGGAGGGAGAGAC
>BQNB010004582.1:0-106925 GCA_026074375.1 Tanacetum coccineum | reverse complement strand
CAATTCCAGGAGGAAAAAAACAAGTTACCCTATTTATATGCCACAATCTCACATAGTGGCCAACGTGTGGAAGGTCTCCCAAAGTGCTTTGTTAATAAATACATCATAAAAAGTCACTAAACCACAAAAATCGGTTCCAATCGGGTAGAACCCGAAATACCCGAACCGGACCCGAGAACCGAAGCGGAACCGAAAATGCTCTTCGGTTCGGTTCTCGGTTCCTAAAATATATGTTTTTCGGTTCTCGGTTCTCTCGGTTCCGGGTCGGTTTCGTGCGGTTCCAGAACCGAGCTCACCCCTAGAGAGAGGTTTTGGTGTGTGTATAAAATAAGATGAATTAAAGTGTTTGGGCCCACCACTCACCTAATAAGAGGCATTAGTGGAAAAAAAACACCCCGTAGTGTACAATTTCTTAAAGAAATATGACTATTTTGATAATTTGCCCTCTTATTAAAGTGATTTGTAATGTAGTTTCTAGAAGTACAAACAAATTTATTCATTATTGACTATCAATTTTATACTAGCAAACTTGCAAAGCATCCTAGGTCAAAGTTATCAACAACTAATATAATGAATAAATTAAATTCGTAATGCAACCCATAATCTTTCGAGGCTCAAAATAACTAAACCTATACAGGTTGACTACACATAAATATAGATTACGATTTGTTGTTTTGACTTTTGTCTAGTTTCACCTCTTTTTTTTTTGTTTTAATTTTGTCTTAGTTTCAACTTTCAACATGATAGGAAGGAATATCGAACGATTAAAATATATTAGACGAGTACTCGTGCATAAAAACGATATTTTATAGCAACACATAGTTGTAGTGATAATTTTTTAAACTGTGTATGCATATTTATTCTTACACGAACCGTGTAGATATATATTTGTTTCCGGTTCTTATTTTTTATTTTTTGTTTTTGAAAGGTTTGTTAGAGGATGTTTTGATAAATTTTAATTTATTAATTTTAATTTTTAATTTTTATGCTTTCAAGATTAAGAATAAAGATACACTATTTACATATAGTATAGTATTCAACTTGAAACTAGAATTGCTTAAGTTTATACTTTTTGCGATGTCTAAAGTCTTAACTAGTAATATTTAATCATGCTGAATAATAAATGTAGCACTTCGATGTATAAATTAGTATATGATTGTCCTTTTTTAAGTATATAAATATATAACTAAATATATATAAATATAAATATAAGAGGATAATCAATAGTAGTAGTATAGTAAACCGGAAGTATCGGTTTCTCACTTCGTTATCCACAAAGTTTAAAACCGGACCCGGGTCGTTTCTCCCCGACGAGGCGTGAAATTGACGGTTACGTTATCGGCATGACAATTGGATGCTTGAATGAATCAAAGATTTGATTGGGTTTTCTAAATCCTACGGGAAATTACAAATTAAGGCAACGGAAGGATAATAGGCAAGTTAAACTAAAAACGGAAACAATTACGAAATTAAAATTAAAAAAAAACGCGGACTTAAAAACGCGTCTAAATAACGAAATTTTCAAAATTAAATCCTAAAAATACAAAATAAAAAAAATCATAAACTAAACACTTAAAACTGATTTAATAAAAATTAAAACTATTTTTTTAGTATTTTTAAACTTTTTTAAATGATTTTTAAGAATTAAATCCAATATAAAAGAAATAAAAACAAGTAAATCATAGCGACACTTTATTTGTTACAAAACAGTCGCTAAACTGTCACTATTCTAGGTTCTCCTTCCTCCCAAAGCATTAGCGACACATATTTCTGTCACTAAAGTGTCCCTATTCTAGGTCTCCTTCCTCCCAAGGCAATAGCGACACTATTTTTTGTCACTAATCTGTCACTAAAATGTCACTATTCTAAGTACTCCTTCCTCCCAAAGCATTAGCAACACAATTTTCTGTCACTAGGTCGTTACTAACACATATTCAAACTTATTTTTTTTTCATATTTTCTTTTTCAGAAAGCTTGAACAAGCTAAAAAAATAACTTTTATAAAAATGCTTTATGAATGACACAAGTAATAAGCTTAGAAATAGAATTATAAAAGTAAAAATAATGCTTGTAACCTGTTAAGAGTTTTTTTTTTTTTTTTTTTTTAGAAAACTTTTTACACAAACTTTAAGAACACTTATAAATAAGCATCTTTAAAACTGGAACTTTTTGATGAGACTCAATGAATAAGCTGGGAGAGCCCAATAAAAAACAGACAAAATGCTTATTAAATACAAGACATAAAAGGGCTTTTCTTTTTGGCTTTTTAAGGCAGTTTAAGCTTAAGAGAAAAGAAAATAAGCACAAACACAAAAAAAAGGACAGGCAATAAGCATGTAAGAATAATTAAAAACAAATAAGCACCACAATTTAAGCCAGAAATGGGCTTAAAAACTCAACAGTTCTAACTTTTTAGTTAGAACTGAAGTTAGAACTGTTGGTTTGAACTTAAACCTGCTAGGTTTGAAAAAGGTTAATAAGCACAATGCATTCTCAAAGAAGCAAACAAAAGTTCTTAATTACACCTAATAAATACTCGTAAACAAAAAGTCAATAAGAAAAATAAGCAAATAAGCTCAAAATAGCAACCTCAGTACCAGGGGAGGTTTTAGCCAAACAGCCTAATGGGGCTTTTCAAGCTTAATTTTAAGCTGGCAACTGGATTCCAAAGGGAATGAGGCTTATTTGAGCTTAGAGCATGTCCACCTAGCTACAATTATCTAAAAAGTATAAGGATTTTGGAATAAGCTAGGCTAATGAAAAAGACAAAAGAAAGGGGCTGCATCTTTCAGCAGCTGCTGATTTGGTTTTGTTTAAAAGACAAAGTGAGGCTTTGCAGCCTATGATTTAAGCTAGGAAAAGGGTTTTAAAAGCTAATATAAGTTCAAACAGATAAAGAAGGACTCCTAATCAGCTTATAGAACAAAAATTAGAACCTACAACTTATGAGAGCTTATCTATTTACCCTACTGAATTATGACTATTAAAACTTTGAAAAACTTAGACAACTTTTTACTTAGTGTGAGGGATTCCAATAAAAACTTAAACTTTTCTAGTCCTACTGCATTAAGGACTTAAAATAAGTGTGAAAATTAACCTAAATTGCACATAAGCCAGATCACTCCAAATAAGCTGTCTTAACAAAGCGGGTTTAAAACATGACTACCCAAACCTTAACTGTTGAGATTTTTACTATAAAAACTTATCAAAGCTAATTCTTATGCTATAATTCAGCTAGTTGAGGCAGACTTATTGACCCAAAGGCATAAAATACCCAATTTGACCCAATTTGGGTATTAACCCAAACACCCCTTAAGGACTGGTTATATGAAAATAAGAGACAACAGACTTAGAAGAACATCAAACAAGAATCAATAAGCACATATAAGCATAAATAATCAGAGCTTGAACATAAATATGCAATTTAAGCTATGGAACAGTAAATTGCATAAATTGAACTAAAAATGGAAAAAGAAAATCTTACAAGGGTTCAAGCTTTTTCAAAAGCTTAACAGCTATAACACCTTATGAAACACCTATAGCTTAACCTTTAAGCACTAAAATCCAATAAGCCATCCCAATTTGCTTATTCATCCAATAAGCTGAGATTCCAAATACTTCTTGATGCAACAGTACCTTTGCTAAAACCCTTTTTTTTGAGAAATTTTCAAATCAACAAAACAGATTGCAATGACTTATTAGAGCTTATGGAATTGCTAGTAAACATAAGGAAACTTAAGATTATGAAGCTTAAAAGACAGAAGTGTAGATAACTGGATAAATTTTAAACTGCATTAATCTTTGAAATATGAGTACAGAGCTTGAAAGAACAATAATGTAAAGGCAATAAAATTAACTAAGACATTCTTTAAAGTAAAATTATACTGAAAACTACACTAGATACTTTTTTTTACTTCTCTGTCTTCTTTTTCTTTTTATAACCAGCTAATCTTGTGTTTCTTGTGTTTGTTGAGCTAGTTTGCTGAGAGGCTTCAAAGCTTCAATCCTGGCCCTCCCTTTTTGCCTTGGTACCCAAACCTTTCATCCGAGCCCTTCATTTTGTTTTGGCGCCCATTTGTAGACATGGATTGCCAAGGTGGCAATAAGGGTTTTCAGTGGAGAGGGGGGGATGGTTTAATCCATTGTGTAGTTTGGTATTGCAGGTAAAAGGGGAGAAAGAAAGTCACGAGTGTGGGTTTTGGTTATGGTGGGAATCTGGGTTTATCAAAAGGGGATACAGGGATGAAGGTTTGGGATTTGTACAAAAAGAACCCCTCAACTCTTATGGTATGATTACATTTTATGTCCAAGTAGTGGGAAAAGGTTTGGGACTTTGTCAAATTTGGTCTTCCAGTATATGTTTGTATGTTGCGGATTCAGTCCTTGTGGAGTACATCTTTGAGAAGTTGGCAGGTTAAGCCCTCCAACTCATATATGTTGATTACATAGGAAGTCCTTGGTTAATATAACTTGAGGGGTTTGGCAGTTTTGCCCCCTCAAGTTATATTTTCCTGATTCAGCTTCACGGGGTTAACTTTCTGTTGACTTTTTAAACCTGACTTTTTGGCTTCGATTTGGCTTCGTCTTTTCACACTTTCCATCCCGTGCCCAGTTTTGTCGTTTTTGGCTTTGTTTTTCGTCCTTTTCTGGATATCCGTTTCCTGCAAAATACAAATGCAAAACAAACATATATTTGGCAGTTTTTGTCTGTTTTTGGTCATTTTAGTCCGTTTTTAATGGAAAAAGGTATGTGTAATTAAGCACATACCAAAATCCCCCATACTAAGGTATTGCCGTGTCCTCACGCAATGTTATGAAGTAAATATTTACGAAAACTAAGAATCTCAATCCCCCTCGACTAATAACCTCGAAAAGTAGCTAAGTGTTCGTCAAGGGGAACTAAAGAATTAATAGCTTCGACAAGTCCCGTTTTCACCACTTTTTATTTGTACACTAACTATCCCTAATATTTTTGGATTTTCCTTTTTCTTTTCTCGACTTCCTGTTTGACTTCCTTTATTATATCAACATTGGGATCATAGAATGAGAAACGCCCATAGAATAATCTACGGATGTCCTGACGGATAAATTCATCGTCCCCGATTTTTCACTAGTTCCAAACCAAGCAATTAAACAAGATCATTTGTCAATATAAGTCTAAATGCTAAGCACTCATACTTATGACTTGTGAACTTTTAACTCCCAACATGAATCTGAAAATAAGCTAAGTTATATAAAACTAACAACTAACTAGTTTCTAAGATGCCTCAAAGGCTTACAAAAGGCTCTTTTATAGCCGAAGTCTTCTTCTCTTGGACTTCTTTCTTCTGTGTTTCTTTGTAGAGACAAAAACAAAGTGTGCTTGTTGTTTAATGGAGATTTAAATCAATCCCAGCCTTCAATTTATTTTGTGCTTCTTTGGAGTCAATCATAGCCATCGAAAATACTTGGGAATGGTGAGGGATTGCCAACATGGCACTTATACAGCTGGGGGGTTGAAAGAGAAAAAAGTGGTTTGGTTGAAATGATTTTCCTAGGGTGTTGAGTGGATTTGCAGGGTAGAAGTATGGGACGACATCCCTACTCTGCACCTGGGTTTTGTTTTGGGCGGGAAGAATGGAGTTTGGGTAGGTTGGCAGCTTTGGCCCCTCCTTTCTTATAACTTTGTTGTAATTTTCGCCCTTTTATGATATAACTTTAGGGGTTTGGCAGAAATGGCCCCTAAAGTTATACTTCACCCTCAATTTTCGATTTTAGCCCTTGTCTTTTTCTTTTGTAATACAACTTGAGGTTTGGCAGTTTTAGTCCCTCAAGTTGTATTATCTTCATGTGGTTGACTTTGGCTTCGGATTGACTTTGTCTTTTCCATCCCGTGCTTGGTTTGGCCGTTTTTGGCTTTCTTTTTGAATATCCGTTCCTGCACAATTCAAATGCAAAACATACAAATACAATGTATTTTTGGTACGTTTTTAGTCTTTTAAGTCCATTTTTAATGGAAAATGGTATGTGTAATTAAACACATACCAAGTTGCTTACAAGCTTGAACTTCCAGAAGAGTTGAGCAGAGTTCATAATACGTTTCATGTATCTAATCTGAAAAAGTGTCATGCCGACAAACCATTAGCCGTTCCGTTGGATGGACTTCATCTTGATGACAAGCTTCATTTTGTTGAGGAACCATTAGAAATTGTGGGCCGTGAAGCTAAACGGTTGAAGCAAAGCCGAATTCCATTAGTCAATGTTCGATGGAACTCCAACAGGGGTCCTAAGTTCACGTGGGAACGTGAAGACCAATTCAAGAAGAAATATCCGCACCTCTTCACCAAAACCACATCGTCGTCAAGTGCTGCATTGTGAGCCTTGAGGACAAGGCTCGTTTAACGAGGGAAGTCTATAACACCCTATGTTTTAGAGTCATTGACGACATTGATAAATCCGCAATGTACCTTTTGTATTGTACGTGTTTACTTTAAATCATAAACGTTAAGTTAAACCGCGTACGTCAAATATTAGCGTTCAATGTAAACGGGCATCAAACAATTAAATGTTTACATCAAGCAAGGGTTATATAATTATTTTGAGAATAATTATTAACTTTTTTCATTTTATTTTTATCGGATACGTAAAGTGTATACGTTTCGCGATAAATTGCGTTTAGGCACTCCCGGAACCACCAAAACGTTTCTACGCTTCAACAAATACCCACATTTATACCCAATACATAAAAACTACAAAAAATATATCATGTATATCTTATATATGCCGAAATTATAGCCATTTATACAAAGTTATATAAAGAAATATCATATTTGGTCAAGATTGGTCTTTATACATCCTATCACCTTAAATGAAGTCATACCTCCCATGCTTCCCATACCCTTGACCAACTTTTTCCCTAAATCACTCATCATTATCTTGTATAGTGTTATTGACTAGCTTTTATACATATAAGTCTTGCACTCCTAAAGAAAGATAACATACACTTCATTTTACATTTTGTAAAAATATCACACAACTCCTCTCTTTTAGGCTCATACAACCCACGGCATCAAACACCCAACATACTCAATACATACCTTGATTTTCTAAGAGCATACACACCTATACACATCAAATCTAAGACATTCTAAGATATTTCCAAGCATTGGTTAACCATATTCAAGCTTTAATCAAGAAAGGGAAGCAGGGTTTTTCACTTGGCAAAGCTAAGTTTTATATTTAGAAAACTAGGTTTTCTTTGGTCCAGCTTTAGGATTTTTATCTAAACAAGGGTTTAGATTAAATTGATCATCATCATCAAACACCAAATAGGGTCCATCTAGAACCCTTTGTGTTTCTTCCAATATTCATTTACGCATATTTCTGATCTATTGAGCCTTGAATCACCATGTAGGACTTTTTAACATGTAAATGGAGTTTTTTTACTTGTAAAGGATCATTTTTGGCACATTTTTATATATGTTGTGTATTAACTTATATCATGTTAAAAAGGCATGAGAAAAGAATGTACATATTTAGTAGTTAAAAAGGATTAACTACAAAAAGTAGTAAGGTATAAAACAAGGTTAAAAAAAATGGACTTAGAAATTTATTTAAACATTCTGTCCAAAGCGTTATAAAAATATAACTTATTTTTATGTTTTTATAAGATAATACATTTCACGACGATTCCGAAAAAGTTAAGAAACTTTGTCAAACGAGATTATAACGAAAAAAGTTAGAGCGAAAACGAGCTATCATATTGAGTATAAAAATCCAGCATTTGTTAAGTTAGTGGTTTCTGTCAGGATTTTAAGAAGGTAATTATGCGCACTTTCGAGTCCCGTTTCGGCCTTTTCGGCCGAAAACATGAATGTCGTCGTAATGTCATTGTTTTTTTACTTCCCGCGAGGTTTCTTTTAATCCTTAAAAGGAGTGATAACAGGTCGTAAGGCGGGGCAAAATCTGGCTTTTTGGGTATTAATACACTGCATCAGATCTGGAAGCGATGATTTTTTCACCCATTTCGGTCCGAGTTTCGGGTCCTCGACAAACGTAAAGTTGTTCAAAATATCGTTTCGCATAAATTCTCTTTAGAACCCGAGTCATGAAAATGCGATTTAGTGGGTCATTATAGTCGGGTCAGACTTAGAAAATAAACTATAACTACCAGGAGTAACTAATATACTACCAGTAGTAACAACACTACCAGTAGTAACAACACTACCAGTAGTAACAACACTACCAGGAGTAACTAAATATACTACCAGTAGTAATAACACTACCAGGAGTAACTAATATACTACCAGTAGTAACAACACTACCAGTAGTAACAACACTACCAGGAGTAACTAAATATACTACCAGTAGTAATATAACACTACCATGAGTAACTAATATACTACCAGTAGTAATAACACTACCAGGAGTAACTACAACACTACCAGTAGTAACTACAACACTACCAGGAGTAACTACAACACTACCAGAGAACTAATTACTCTACCATAATAACAAAATTACACTTATTCAGATATTTATAAATGTTTTACAATTATAAATATGTTTTCACTCAAACAATTAGATGGTGATTAGCTAAATAGACTTATGCATGGTAAGATTACTCAATGGTTTGGAATTAGTACTTATACGACCTTAATTTAATTAGGTTGCATTTGATCGATTTGCGTGACGCATTATTTGTGATACACTTGGTATTTGCTCACTCAAGGTGAGTTCATAGCCCCACGTTTTACATGCTTTTGTTTTACAAAGTTTTTGGGGTGAGAAACATGCAATGTTTTACAACTGGACACAAGTGGTTAAGTTATCATGTTATTGAATTACGTTGTTGCAAATAGGATAACCCCTATCTGAGCCCATTAATCATGGAATTCAATTACTGGACTGTGAAGCTCGATGTTATGAATAGATCGATGGGTTTGAAACCCCGTTCGGGTGGGGTTAGCTATCACTGACAATCGAACATATTCATGTCGAATATAGGCTGTTGCGGGTTAGAACATCATCACGGGCAATGTAGGCCATTAACTTGGTATTCATACACGTCAAGCTTCAGTGTCATGAGCTTAGAGCAACATAATTACATTTATATGATGTCTGCATCTGTTGCATTATCATACACTTGGGAAATCTTGTGGTCCTACAATATATGATTTATCAAACCTATGAATTCACCAACATTATTGTTGACATTTTAAAGCAATGTTTTTCAGGAGATCAGTAAGCAAGAGGTGCAAGGGATACATTGGTGGTTTTGATTGGGATATCATGCATTAAAGATTTTGTCGCAATACATTTTGTATAACTGTTATGTGGCCTCTAAATTTGTACTTTTGAACCAAGTGGAAAGATGAAGCTATCGCATATTGTAACATATACTTTTGTTAAAAATCTAATGTATCAGTTTTTAAATGACTTTTTGATCGTTCTATATACATCTTGTGTTATTGATCTGAGAAGTAACACGCCCCGGACCCTTATTCCGCTGCGACCCAATTTGGGGGTGTTACAGGAAAGATAGAACATCCGTACTTACATGATACGAACAAAGAATGTTACAATGAGAGTTATGGATCCGAAAGAATAATCGAGCAAACGAGCGACCTCAATAATCGTAATAGTAGTAATAACAGGTATTTGGGGTATCCGCAGACATTAGGTAGAGGGGAAACTTACTACCTACACAACTGAGCTTAACATTATCTCACATTAGGTTAAGAGAAGAATTCCCTAACCATACAACCATCCTTATCAGGATTGCACAGATCACCACATCTTACTCTACTACCTAACAAACAAACACCAATTAATGCAATCATGGTCACAAGTCCACGTGTGTGATGCCTTTATAATTATGTTAGCCTCCATAATTATAATTGCATCCTTTTACACGTATACTTACTTCCAAGACTACACATCTCAATGATAATGGACATATACCACATAGCAAATTTTGCACGACTCCAATATACACAAACACGATGATACACCAAAATAATATTTATTTATATAAGGATAAACTCAAAAACGAAAGCCTTATTGTGCCTCAAAATACAAAATACCCAAAAGAAATCATCGATAATAGCAACGTGTCAAGGTAGAAGACAAAATAAACTTATTCTAGGCCTTGCTTGGGTTTGACTTTCCTTTTGTAAGAGTCACCCGACTCTGCGGGTCCAGGCCTATTACGAGCATCCAACAGGAGATTTGAGTCGACCTCCTTCTTTGACTCTGTTAGAAATACAAAAAAGTGTCGGTCACTACCAATATAGTTAGTCGTAGCTCGTAGTAAATTTTTAAGTTAAGTTATAAAGTTAATCGGGCCAAAGGCCCATGGATAAGCCCACTAAGGGTCCATGGCCAGCCAAGACTAGAGTATAAGTACCCTCTCCATTGCTTGGAGAGGGTGTTGGTTGTTCATTTGTCACATTTTCACTTAAGCTAATATTATCATTTTTCTTTCTTTCTCTAAGTGTTCATCCAACCACCTCTCTCTCTCACTCTAAAACTCTAAGTGAATCAATCCATACATGTGTTAAGATTATTCTACAATTGGTATCAAGAGCCATGGGGTGTTTGTGTAGTTTTTGTGTGCGTTTTATCTACTCGTTTTACTAGTGTTTTTGGTTCGAATCCATTCAAAAAGTTTTCACTTTTTGAGGGTTTAAAAACCATAAAGATCATAACTTTCTTTCTTAGTTATCTTAGTATAGACTAGAAGTACAAGAAAATCTTTTAAAAACCATAAAAATATCATCTTTGTGAATCTTTTTGGTTAAAAAGAGGGTTTTGTACCAAGAATCTTGATTTCAAATTTTTCGTGTCAAAAACATTAAATTTTGTGTTTTAAGGTTCTAATAGTCTTAGATAGTTAAGTTGTATAAGAAAAATCGGGTAAAAACGTCAAAAAGTGTGTCTTTTTAAGATTTTTGATTTTTGAGTTTCGTAGTGTATTGGGCGATTTATCTAGTCAGGCGATTTATACGAGTGTTTTAGTCAGGCGATTTATACACGTGTTTTTTAGTCAGGTGATCTATACACTAAAGTGTTCAGGATTCGCATTTGACAGAGACTGCTTAACATCAACATCACAAACAAGTTTAATAACATGATTCATTTTATTAACTTTCCTAGGTTGGGCTTCTACTTTATTCTTCTTGTTCCTACTTGGTTTTTGTGAGATCCTATCATTCTTTTCATTGCCTAGAGGCTTTGATCTGCAAATACTAGTAGAACACTTCTCTCCTGTAGAAGACAACACATGTGTGTTAGAATCTGAAGTATTATAAGACTCTACTTGTTTAATGTTGCTTGTGTATGTGAGAGGTTCAGCAAGCCTAACTTTCTTGACATTGTTCATGGGTGTGACAACAACCTTCTTAGTACTAGGTGTTATCGCATTAGGGCACGTATCTTGAACATATACAAGCAACTCCTGAATTCTTGTGGCATACTTACAAGCAAGGTCTAAATCGCCATCTAAAGGTTGTTTCGCCTTAACTTGTTCGACTATTTCCCAAAGAATATTAGCTTGTTCTTGAGTGTTCCTAAGATAGTTTATGTGAACTTCCCTATTTTGCAATAACCTAGGAGGCAACGGTACTAAATCAAGCTTGAACATGCCTGGAGCAATAGTGGTGGCAGAAGGTATATGTACAACATTTTTAACAATTTCTTTCCCTTTTAATTTTCGTAAATCATTTTTAATGATGTTATCACAAAAAACTTATCTTGAATTTGAGCTTTTAAATCCTCATTTTCCACAGATTTTAAGTTCAGTTTGTTAATTAAAGAGTCACACTGTTCTTTATGACGAACACGTGTCTGTTTGATTGAGTCAAACTGATCTTTAAAAACCTGTTTCACATGATTAATTTCATTCCAAAGTTGCTCGTTTTCTGAAAGTAATTTTGCCACACTATTCTCCAATTCCTTATTTATGGGCTCAAGATCACATTTATCATGATGAACATTTTTTTCCTTAGTATTCTTTTTCAAGGATTTGATGGTATCCTTCAACTTAGAAATGGTCGTGAATTTGTCTTGTAGCCGAGCTTTCAAATCATTGATTTCAAAATATTCTTGAATTTCAACAGCATTTTGATTAACACAAGATTCATCGTTTTGAAAAACTTCATGTTTTAATTGCATTGACACTTCGAGAGAAATACAATGTTTTTCAAGTTGTGAGTGATTTTTCAAAAGATCATTATATGCTTGTTTTGATTTGGAAAGCTCAGCATCAAGATTCATACACTTTTTACACAATTCACACTTTTGCATATTCACATTAACAGAATCATTTTTCAACGACATAGAATTCATCACAGTTACCAGAACATCTTGAGACATGATTTTTTGTAAGAGTCAGTCATTTTCCAAAAGAATTTCTTTCATAGCAATTTCCAAACATTTTTTATCAACTGAAAACTGTTGAACAGACGCTTCCATTTGATAAAAAACTGTTTGTACTTCCATTCTTTCATTTAGAAGATCTTTATCAAACACATTGAAGATGTCTTTTAAATATTTTAGAAATGAAATAATTTCATTGTTAAAAACAGCTTTTGTATGTTCAAACCCCCATTCACCTTCTTCAAGAGCACTTGGTGTTGTCCTCTTCTTTACCACAGAGTCAAACTGGGTGAGGTGGAATTTAAGCTTTTTAAGGCTTGCATTCACCAAACTCACCTTAGGTAGTTCACTGGGAACATCCACTATGACAGGTGGTGAGTAAGAAGGTTCAATGGTAGGATTGAACGTATGAAACCAAAACGCTTGTTCAGCCGATAATTCTTGTTGTGGAGAAAAACGTGTTTCAAAATCTTCAATTAGGCTATTTAATTTTTCATAATCAATAGGTTTATGAGAAATTTTCTTTGCAATAACTTCAGGATCCTTTGCCTTTTCAAACATTTTTGATCGACTCTCTTCTTCCAAAATCAATGTTTCTTCATCATCAATCACAGGCATAGCAACATGTGTTTTAGATATAACAGCACCATCATACAAGGTTGGTTTTATCCGCTGAGCTTTCCTAAGGTAAAACGGATTTTGATAACCTAGAGCTTGTTTGTGTGTATTATCATAAAACGCTTGCGGCTTAGTTAACATGTGCACTGTCTGAGCAGATTGACCCACTTTATAAACAATATTATCAAGTTCCTTAATCTTCTTTTCCAAATCAATTTCATTTTCCATATATTTATTTTCTTTTTCTTTGGATTCATTTTTGAAAACTGTAAAAGTTTTGAATAAAGATTCCTTTTCTTTGATTTGTTTAGAAAGATTTTGCTCAAGTGAGTCAATTTGTTCTTTGAGTGCAAGTTTCTCCCTAATCATATCATCCATTTGAGAATCAATCATTTTTTCACGACTGCTTAAATCAATATTAAGACGTTGTTCAAAAGTTTTGACCCTTTCCTTATATCTCTCTAGCTCAGCGGTTATTGATTCATTATTCTGTTCCTTATTAGCCTTTTCCCAATTATTAACATGATTAATCATTTGTTCTGACATTTGTTCAATCACAGATAAAATCATTGAATCTTGTTGTGCCTGCAAATTAGTATCTTGAACAGTTGCCTGTTGTGTTTCTTGCAAATATTGAGAATATGGAATGATATTGCTATCACTAGATATCTCATTATCTGTAAAATCCATAACTGGTGATTGTTCAAAATCCTGCAATGCATGCACACTTTGATTATTCATATCATTTAGATAGGTTTCAGAATTTTATACCTATGAGATAACGTCAGAACCATAGTTGGAAATGTTGGCCATAAGAACCGCTTGTGCAGTCGAGAGATCATTACAGTCTGAATCATAAGTATCGAGATCCTTAGTTTGGAAAGCAGCATTGTGAGGGATGATTGTTTGAGCTTGATCAGCTGGAATTCCTGGATCTGTAAGAAATGCGAGTTGCTCATCATCCAATATTTGTCCAGCTTCCAGAGCTTCTGCTAACATTGCTTTCTCCTTATACCATGATGCATTCCTTGGTCACTTTGGCTAAGTACATTGCCTAGCCATATGTCCTTCACCTTAGCAGTTGTAGCATTTAACAATTCTTGCATGTCCACTTGTAGTATTTCCCTTTGAACTAGTAGCATTGCTCTTATAAGTATTATCATAATAATTTTGCCCTTGTCTTCCCTGAACTTGTTGCACTGTAACCCTGCCATCTTGAATAGTGGCTTGGTTTCTTAGATTAGAGGAAGTCCCTGAGTTGATTATTGGTAGTAGGGAACCTTGACAAGCTACAAGCGGTTAGAAAACCATTGCTTTATTGAGACAAAGCAATCGAATCATCTCAGAGAAACATCGGAACGAGCAAAACCTATCTACAACTTGACTCAGTCATAAGTTGTGTAGGAGCTTGAGGTGATTGATAAGCAACTTGTGGAATTACTTATGGAACAGTTGAGGTTTGATGATTCATTTGAGACTAAAATGTATTGATGGTGGAATCGATGAATGATTGAATTGAGCTTGTGATGATAATGCGAAGCTAATGTTTGATTGGGTTGAATTGAATGCATGTTGTGATGGTCAAGAACTATTGTTGAATTGTGGATTGTTGTAAAGAATGATTGATAATGGTTGAAGTGAGGTGGGTGTCATCTGCTGATGCAACAATCCAATGGATCTTGAATGCGCTCACTGCATAATACGACTTCATTTGCATGGAGTTCGTGTTGTTCAAGATATGCATGAAGTTGATCAAAGTTGGAGGTATGCAAATCTTTAACAAGCTTGACATCAGTAACAAACTTACTCCATTCAGTGAAGACTGTTTAAGAGCCTGGTATTAACTTGAAATTGCTCATTTTCACTCTTGTAGATTTTCATGTCATGATCAGACATGAGTTAAAATCGCAAGTAATACGTATGAAGTGATTCCCCCTTTATGTGAGTAAACTTATCAAATGGCATCATAACAATTCACATTCTCTTTCCTGCCTTTGTCAAAGAGTACCTTGCATTAATTAATTAAAACTCTATCCTAATAAATCTTAGCAACTCTTGATGAGTCACAAGTGAATAGAATATCCAGAAGGAAGACCTTGAAGAATGATATTGGTAGCCTTCCTATCACAATCAGCTTGAATTTTCTCAGTAACAGATAATTCAGCATATTTCTTTGTTCTGATCACACCGTTCTCTTCAACTGTAGGCCAAATGAGAGGATCATGTTCTACTGATTCAAGTATCATTCTTTCATGTTCTCTATTTTGCATGTATAATTCCATTCCTACTTTCCACTGAATCATACAGGTCTTTGTCCAACATCAGGTGGACAATTTCATCACCCAAGAGTATCAGTACTCATCAAGATTCTTTTGTCCAAGTAAAATCATTGGATCCATTTCAATGTAATAAGATTAAAATGATCGGACAGTGATTAGATGTTGTTATGTTAAAGTGAGTTTTGATTAATAAAATTAAAGTCTTATGGAATACACGAGATTTTACAATTCTTGATAAAACCGAGAAATTGAATATTCATGGGATTTTTTAAATTAAAGAACAACCGTATAATTCACTTAACAAACGTGTATTGTTCTCCTTAGTCAAGCGTATAAATCACCTAAGAAAAGTGTATAAATCACCTTTAGTAATTATGTATAAATCACCTGAGCAAATTGAAGTATAAATCGCCAGAACAAATTAAAGTATAAATCGCCTATTCAAATTGAAGTATAAATCGCCTGAACAAATTAAAGTATAAATCGCCTGAACAAATTGAAGTATAAATCGCCTGTCAATTTGAGTAAAAAATCGGCCTAAAACAAATTGAAGTATAAATCGCCTAAACAAGTTGAAGTATAAATCGCCTGTTCAAATTGAAGTATAAATCGCCTGAACAAATTGAAGTATAAATCGCCTGAACACTTGAAGTATAAATTGCCTGTTCAAAAATGGTATAGATCGCCTGACTAAAAAGATGGTATAAATCGCCCGAGGGAATAAGAACGTATAGATTGCCTGTAGAGAGGTATAAATCGGCCAATACACTACGAAACTCAAAAATAAAAAATCTTAAAAAGACTCACTTTTTGACGTTTTTACCTGATTTTTCTTGTACTTCTTACCTATCTAAGACTAATAGAACCTTAAAAACACAAACTTTAATGTTTTTGACATGAAAATTTTGAAATCAAGATTCTTGATACAAAAACCTCTTTTTAACCAAAAAGACTCAAAAAGATGATATTTTTTATGGTTTTTGAAAGATTTTCTTGTACTTCTTGTCTATACTAAGATAACTAAGAAAGAAAGTTATGATCTTTATGGTATTTAAACCCTCAAAAAGTGAAAATATTTTCGAACCAAAAACACTAGTAAAATGAGTAGATGAAATGCACACAAGACCTACACAAACACCCCATGGCTTTTGATACTAATTGTAGAATCATCTTTACATAAGTATGGATTGATTCACTTAGAGTTTTAGAGAGAGAGAGATGTGGTTGGATGAACACTTAAAGAGAGAAAGAAAAATGATAATATTAGCTTAAGTGAAAATGTGACAAATGAACAACCAACACCCTCTCCAAGCAATAAAATAGGTTTATATATGCCTAGCTAACCGTCCATGGGCTTGTGGTATGGGCTTACAATGTAACTTTGGTCTAGTTAGCTTTCTAACTTAACTTAACAACTTACTACGAGCTATGACTAATTATATTGGTAGTGATCAATACTTTTTTGTATTTCTAACAGTATTCATCAAACATAGGTTGGAACAAACAATCCCAATCATCTCGTATTGGTGGATTGCAAGGTTGTTGAGGAATAGGGTTTGTAACGAGTCCTGAACTGGATGTTGCAGGAGTCATAATTTGAAGTTCGGGTCCTGAACAGAGTTGTTCAGAAGCCATTGCCGTCAGCTCATCAAAATCGAAATGGATAGTTTCAATGATTTTTTGGGTATGTCGGTTGTAAATACAGTAAGCTTTCTTATTGGGTGCATATCCAATGAAAATGCCTATATCAACTTTAGCTTGAAGTTCGCCCAAATCCTAACTATCATTGTTTGGATAACAAAGTGCTCCAAAGACATGAAGGTAAGATAGATTGGGTTTTCTGTCATGTAAGAGCTCATAAGGAGTTTTTCCATGGCGATGACGTATAATGGATCGGTTTTGGGTGTAACATGCGGTAGCGACTGCCTCAGCCCATAGAAATAAAGGAGCTTTTGCGTAGATTAACATTGTTCGAGCGGCATCAACAAGAGTACGATTTTGCCTTTCAACGACACCATTTTGTTGTGGAGATCGTGCAACCGATGTTTCATAAGAGATACCAACACTCTCATAATAGCTACGCAGAGTTTGATTGACAAACTTAGCTCAATTATCTGTACGAATGTTCCTGACAGGCGCATTCAATCTAACTTGTATCATCTTTAGAAACTTGATTATGAAATCAGGAGCTTCATCCTTTGATGATAGAAACTTTACCCATGTAAACCGAGAGTAATCATCCACGCATAGGCCCATAAAGATCCATGTGCAGAAGATATAGTTATTCCTGATTAGTGTCTTCAGATTTAGGTTTATGTGATTGTTTCTTGCTTTTGCCCATTGCACATGCCAAACACAGATGATCTTTTTCAAATTTTAATTTGGGAAGACCTTGTACGAGACCATTTTTAGCCAAATGATTAATAGCACCTAAGTTCAAATGTGACAATCGTCAGTGCCATAACCAGGATTTGGTCTTCGAGGCTTTGGACAAGAGACAAATTAGAGAAGACGCCATCATATCCCCAATTGACAATGTATAAAGGTTGGTTTCCTGAGATTCTGAGAGTAAATCAACACCTTCCAGATTACAAATAAAGCACATGTGTTTTCTGAAAGCTACTTCAAGATCTGAGTCGTAGAATTGACCAACGGAGAATAGATTATGTCCTAGTCCTTCCACATAATAAACCCTTGAAATTGTGATATTCCCTATCTGATAATCACCATACCTATAATCTTTGCAATCTGGTCATTACCAAACTTGACAGTATCAAGAAACTTGTGAACGAAATTGGTGAGCTGAGAGCGATCTCTAGTTATGTGCTTTGAGCATCTAAAGTCCAAATACCACAAAACAATTTAGACAACCTGAGATCGAAAAAGAATAAGAAGATGGAGTAACTGAAGTATTGGATCCCCGAGATGTACCGAGTTCCGTTTTGTTAGAAATCATAGATTTTGCAATCTTAGGTTTGCTATTAGAACCATTAGTCTTAGGTACCATAGGTCTCCTAGTATAAAACTTAGTTACTACAGATACTTGTGCAACTACTTCTAGAGGAATGGGTTCCCTAAGAAGCACTTTATTAGTGGCGGTAATCCTAGTTAAAGGGCATGCATTTCCAACTAAAGTGAAAGTCCTTCCTGTGGGTCTCTAGCTATATCTAATTTTAGTAAACACTTTTCCTGTAGGTTTCCATTCTTCTTTCTTTTTAGCTTTCTTAACAGACTTAGATTTGGAACTCGCATTCAAATCAGAAACAAATTCAAGAAAGCATAATTCATGTCTAGCATCAAACATAGAACTATTATATTTAATGAACATTAGCTCAAAATTTGTGTTTAATTTGGAATGCTACACATTTGCATTTCCAGATGGTTCAACAACACAATTCGGTTTATTCAAACAAGACTTAACAATCCTAGAGTGGTCTTCTACTTTATTCGTCTTCTGGGTACTACTTGAAATCTTTTAACACCCCCAAATTTTCACGTAGCGGAACCAACAGTTTGGGTGTTAAGTCATAGTACAATCACATAAGAATATAAAGAACGACTCGAAAAGAGATGTTATAAAACATTAGTTCCATTCTTGAAATCAGAGTACATCGTTGTCCAGAAGATCGTCACCATAAAATCATAAGTTTTAAAAGACATAACATAAAAGTTTTTGGAGAATGTAACAAGACAAGTTTATGAAAACTTTTGCATAATACTTCTCGTCCATGCCAAGTCATCATCCTTGATTACCTGAGATAAAACATGCTAAAAAGTCAACGAAAATGTTGAGTGAATTCATAGAGTTTATATGAATAAAAGTTAGAACACAAGCTTAATAATAATCATCGCATAATTTGTCGTGCACACAAGCTATTAGGAAATATTGCATTGAGCTCGTAACACCGATCCCATCGACTAATAAAGATCATTTAAGATATATTCAATAATATTGCCCCCAGGTTAGGTATCTTTGCCTCATACCTGCTAACATCTCGGTACAATATGTCTGAACATTGGGTGTTCCCGCAATGGATGCATCCCCAAACACCGAACTGGGTTGTCAAGCCCATAGACCTATTAATTGTAACAGCGGCTACCCATCATAGGTAGTTGACGGTTCACGAAATTAGGGTCTCTTAGCAAATGGTACTCATGCAATCAAGATATATATTCAGGTCTAGCATACCGAAAACAATTTATGTTTCATTTTGTAAAACTAGCATGTATCTCCCTCGCGAGGTTTATGAAAACATTTAAAATTTATAAAGGCGAGGCTATAAACTCACCGTATGGAGAAGTAGCAAATGAGAAATCAACAAATAAAGATAGATGCTGAAAACTCAACCGCGACCTAAAATATTAACGGTTCGTATATTAGGAATTATACTTACTTAGAAATGCATAAATTAAAAAATATATGATAATACATATGCCGACATGTAAGAAATCTTATGTTGAAGAACCATGAATGAATGCCACTAATAGTCTTGCTACTTACATTTTCTGAAATTTTATCGGTTTCACTAGTCGCTTGACGACGCCTAAAGAAATACCAAATGACCACAACGGTCGCCCATCTTCTATTCCTATACTCCTATATGTATTGATAAGTTACTACATTTTTCCTAAAAATTCCTAGTACGTCTAACCATTTTTCAAAAATTCAACAATACAATAAGTCTGAAACGGGGTCTGCTGGAACCTTGCCAAAGTTTGGCATGAGCCGACCATTCCATTACTACCAACCTAAAGAAATACGACATATGGTTTATGCCGGAAAGGTACGAAGTTGGACTAATTTGGAAACATTGGGCAATTTACTTTATACCTACTATTCCGTCTGGTTTTTGGTTCCTAGTCTGATTTTATTAGTAGCCATGATTGGGGCTATAGTACTGACTATGCATAGGACTACTAAGGTGAAAAGACAGGATGTATTCTGACGTGGATAAGTAGGCCTTTCGTGCAGACCGATCTTCTGCCAAGTTCCTTCCCCTTTAAACCTTCCAGAAAAATCTAGAAAAATTACAGTAGTTCACACATATTACGTACATGCTACAGTTAAAATTGCGTAGAAAAATATTAATTTTTGACCCGCGTGCTCACTACATCTTTACAGTCTAGTTTCTTACTCTAAAACTCAGTTTTGACAACTTGTTTTGCAACTCACTTTTGACTCACTTGCAGGTAATGAAAATGAATAAGGCCTGAACCATTGGAAAGTAGGTTTGATGATTTTAGTTTTAGGCACTGGAAAATCCAGAAAAGCTTTTAGAATGACCAAGTTATGGTATGCGCAAGTCGACTCAAAATTCTGCATAAAAATGCCTAGTGCAGAATTTTACAATTTTGCTTTCCAAACTTCTATCGGGCATATCTTACTCGTTTTAAGAGTTATCGGACGCGCGAACTAGAGCCACAAAGCTACGGATATAACCTATCATAATCCTAAATCAAAACTCAGATGGTCACATCACAATTTTGCCGACAAGAGCCTAAACTTTCTGATCTAAATAGGGGTTCTATAACACCTTCAAATCACCAATATTTCGCATCAACAACAATTTTAATATGCTCAAACTAACCTATTAATCATGTTAATCATCCTAAACTATCCCATCTCTAAAAAACATAATATGCATGAACTTCAATGGATTCCCGACATACAATCTAATACATACATGGATATATATAATCAAACAACAATCAAAGGATAAAAGAAAGACTTACAACACAAATCAAATAGAATAAAATCAATCAATATCAAACCCTTGTGGGTTTTGAGTTTGGTCGAATACTCGAACCCTCAAAGCAATGATCAAAACTCGATTTTTGTTCCACCAAACCTTGTTTACACACTTTTTATTACACCCTTGCAATACCAATTACCCTCAATTAGATCAAAAACTGTTGAATCAAAAATCAAGAACTTGTAAAACTTGGTGCATGGTGATTGATTGTTGTTTGATTATATATATCCATGCATGTATTAGATTGTATGTCAAAAATCCATTAAAGTTCATGCATGTTGCGTTTTTGAGAGATGAGACAGTTTAGGATGATTAACATGATTAATAGGTTAGTTTGAGCATATTTGAATTGTTGTTGATGCGAAATATTGGTGATTTGAAGGTGTTATAGAACCCCTATTTAGATTAGAAGGTTTAGGCTCTTGTCGGCAAATTTATGATGTGACAAATTGAGTTTTGATTTAAGATTATGATAGGTTATGTCCGTAGCTTCATGGCGCTAGTTCACGCATCCGATAACTCTTAAAAACGAGTAAGATATGTTTGATAGAAGTTTGGAAAGCGGAATTGTAAAATTCTGCACTAGGCATTTTTATGCAGAATTTTGAGTCGACTTGCGCATAGCATAACTTGGTCATTCTAAAAGCTTTTCTGGATTTTCTGGTGCCTAAAACTAAATTCATCGAACCTACTTTCCAATGGTCCAGGCCTTATTGATTTTCATTACCTACAAGTGAGTCAAAAGTGAGTTGCAAAACAAGTTGTCAAAACTGAGTTTTAGAGTCAGAAACTGGACTGTAAAGATGTAGTTAGCAGGCGGGTCAAAAATTAATATATTTCTACGAAATTTTAACTGTAGTATGTCCATAATATGTGTGAACTACTCTAATTTTTCCAGATTTTACTGGAAGGTTTAAAGGGGGCAGCTCATGTCAAACTTTGGCAAGGTTCCAGCAGACCCCGTTTCGGACTTATTGTATTATTGAATTTTCTAAAAATGGTTAGACATACGAGGAATTTTTGAGAAAAATGTAGTAACTTATTAATACATATAGGAGTCTAGGAATGGAAGATGGGCGACCGTTGTGGTCATTTGGTATTTCTTTAGGCGTCGTCAAGCGACTAGTAAAACCGATAAAATTTCAGAAAATGTAATTAGCAAGACTATTAGTGGCATTCATTCATGGATTCTTCGACATAAGATTTCTTACATGCCAGCCTATGTATTATTATATATTTTTGTAGTTTATGCATTTCTTAGTAAGTATAATTCCTAATACACGGACCATTAATATATTAGGTCACGGTTGAGTTTTTGACATCTATCTTTCTTTATTGATTTCTCATTTGCTACTTCTATATGGTGAGTTTATAGCCTCGCCTTTATAAATTTTAAATGTTTTCATAAACCCCGCGAGAGAGATACATGCTAGTTTTACAAAATGGAACACAAATTGTTTTTGGTATGCTGGACCCGAATATATATCTTGATTGCATGAGTACCATTTGCCAAGAGACCCCAATTTCATGAACCGTTAACTACCTATGATGGGTAGGCGCTGTTACAATTAATAGATCTATGGGCTTGACAACCCAGTTCGGTGTTTGGGGATGCATCCATTGCGGGAACACCCAATATTCGAACATATTGTATCGAGATGTTAGTAGGTATTAGGCAAAGATACCTAACCTGGGGGCAATATTATTAAATATATATTAAATGATCTTTATTAGTCTATGGGATCGATGTCATGAGCTCAATGCAATATTTCCTAATAGCTTGTGTGCACGACAAGTTATGCGATGATTATTATTAAGCTTGTGTTCTAACTTTTATTCATATAAACTCTATGAATTCACTCAACGTTTTCGTTGACTTTTTAGCATGTTTAATCTCAAGTAATCAAGGATGATGACTTGGCATGGACGAGGAGTATTGCGCAAAAGTTTTCATAAACTTGTCTTGTTTCATTCTCCAAAAACTTTTATGTTATGTCTTTTAAAACTTATGATTTTATGGTGACGATCTTGTGGACAACTATGTACTCTGATTTCAAGAATGGAACTAATGTTTTATTACGTCTCTTTTCGAGTCGTTCTTTATATTCATATATGATTGTGTTATGACTTAACACCCAAACTGTTGATTCCACTGCGTGAAAATTTGGGGGTGTTAAAAATCCGTAGGATCTCATCATTCTTTGTATTGTCTGTAGACTTTAACCTGTTAGATTTAGTAGACCTTCTTACTCCTGTAGAAGTTGACACAGAATTATTAGTGGTTTCTTTCGTGTTTGTTTGGGAAGAGCCTAACTGTTTTTGGGATGTGCTTGATGATATGACGGGTTCAGCAAACCTAACTATTTTCTTTTTGTTGATAGGCGTGACAGCAACTAATATCTCACTAGGGTTGTGAATATCAGGGCAAGTATCTCTAACATATCCTAGCAACTCTTGAATCAGCTTAACATACTTACAGGCAGAGTAAGATGCACTATCTAAAGGGTTTAGTGATTTGGCTTGTTAAACTATCTCCCTAAGAATAGCAGCTTGTTCCGTAGTGTGCTTAAGGTAGTATATGTATGTTTCCCTATTATTCTTATCCTTAGGAGCCAAAGTTACTGGGTTAAGCTTATACAATCCTGAAGTAATAGTGGTAGCATTTGACACTTGGGTAACATTGTCAACTATGTCCATTCCTTTGAATTTTCTAAGATCATTTTATAATGCTGTTATGACAAAAACCTTTTCTTGAAGTTGAGCATTTATATCAATAATTTTAAGAGACTTTTGATTTAATTGATTAACCAAAGATTCAGCATGTTGTTTAGAACGTACACGTGATGTTTTAATTGAATCATAGAGTTGTTTATAAGTCTTTTTCAAATGCTCATTTTCAGCAATTAATTTTGCCACCCTATGTTCCAGTTCTATGTTTATGGTCTCAATCTCATCTATGTCCTTTTCACACTATTTGTGGTGGAAGTTTTATTCAAACATTTAATGTTTGCCTTCAACTTCTCAATTGTTGTGTCTTTTGCTTGAAGCTCAGCTTTTAAATTGTTCAAATCAAACGAGTGATCAAATGTAGGCTCATTTTGGTTCACAGATGTGTTATTCTTTTGAAAAATTTCTTTATTAAGTTGCATTGCAAGTTCATGAGAAATGAAGTGTTGTTCAAGTTTAATAAATCTTTTCAAAAGTCTATTATACTCATCTTTTTCAACCATGTTGTGTTGTTTGATAAGCTTAGCTTCAAGTTCCAGACACTTGTTGCAATTTTCAACATAATTCACAGAATCATTCATAGCAACAGAAGAATGCATATTCACAGAATTATTCATATTCACATAAGAATTCACAACAATATTCACAACATCTTAAGAAATGATTTGATCTAAGAGTCGATCATTTTCAATTAAAATTGTTTCCTTTGAATTTCAAAACACTGTTTCTCTACAAAATACTGTTGAACAACAGCTTCCATCTGGTTAAAAACTGTTTGTACTTCTGTTACCTCATTTAAAAGATCTTTATCAAAAACATTAAATATGTCTTTTAAGGTCTTTAAAAATGGAATTATTTCTTTTAGAAAAACAGCTTTAGTGTGTTCAAACCTCCATTCCCATTCTGTTAAAGCATCGAGTGTAATCCACTTTTTCACCACATTGTCAAATTGGTCAAGATGGTATTTAAGCCTTTTAAGGCTTGTATTAACCAGGCTTACCTTAGGAAGTTCCCGAGGAGCTTCAATTTTGACAGGCGAAGAAGCAAATTGGTCAGTATTAGGGTGTGCAGTTTGTAACCGGAAAGCTTGTTCAACAGACAGTTCTTGTTGTGGGATAAAACATGTTAGGAATAAATCTTCACAAGACTTAATACTGCCAAGGTACAACTAACAGTACTAATGAAGTTAGTACCGCCAGTATAAACTTAGTACTGCTGGGGTAGTTAATACTGCTAGGAGAAAGAGTTAATACTGCTGATGGTCAAAGCTGCTGACTTGGAGATAAGTATGCATGGAGAGAATTATGGGTTGTTCGTAACTGATCCTAAAAGATAGGTAGTTAGTTTTGTAAAGAACTCCTTGTGTTCTATAAAAGGAGATCATAGGTTTAATATAGAAGATACTTTCAAGTAATAGAAATACTTTTAGAGAAAGATTGTAATAGCTTCAAGGTTTGTAACCCCAGTATTTTAAGAGTACTCGTATTATTCTAATAATATTGAAGCAGTGTGTTCATTGTTCATCGTTTGTTTGGTTATTACTGTTCCATTAATAAACACCTCTAGAGTACAAAGTGTAGATTTCCGCATAACACTTAGGTATACATACAAAGTCTCAATCTTTGTTATTTTGGGGATTCCTTCCCAAGGTACCAAACACATTTACTATGGAAAGAATTCCGGATCAAGGCATGGGATCAACAAGTGGTATCAGAGCCTGTGCTTTGAGATACTTTGATCTAGAAGAAATGGAGTTGGAAAATTCTCAGAACAATGCATTGGCAAAGCTTCCCATGCTCAAATTAGGGGAGTATGAGATGTGGGAAATCAGGATCAAGCAGTACTTTCAGATTCAGGATTATGTGTTATGGGAGGTAATTGAGAATGGGAATTCATGGGTACCTATTCCTGTTACAGCACCAGAATCTGGTCCATCAACAACATTGAAGATGACTGTGCCCTCTACTGCTGAAGAAAAGATTTGCAAAAAGAATGATTAAAGGCCAGAAGTCTTCTGCTCCATGGCAACTGCCTCAAAATGAACCCATCAACTCACCTTTAAACCCATATGTTGATGCGTTATAATCAATGTTTGCTGCCATTAAAGCTAGATTTGGAGGGAATGAAGCAACAAAGAGGACTCAAAAGGCCCTACTGAAGCAACAGTATGAAAACTTCAATGATTCCAGCTCAAAATCACTTGATTCTATCTTTAACAGGCTTCAAAAGCTTGTTAGTAGATTGGCAATTATGGGTGTAGTTAATCCTCCAGAAATCTAAATGTTAAATTTTTTGAGGAGCTTACCGTCTGAGTGGGATAGACACATGTGGTATCTTGGATGAACAAACCACAGGACTTTTGATACTTATGGGTTTTGGATGATTTGTGACAACAATTTTAAAATTGTTGAACAAAATTGTAAAAAATCTACTGGTGTTGTCAATGATGAAAAGAACTTGGCATTTCTAACCACTTCAGGTGCAAGCAGTACTACAAATATTAATACTGTTAATCCTGAAATTAGTACTGGTACCACCAAAGTTAATAATGCCAGTACTGAAACTAATACTGCTAGTTTTAGTGATGCCACAGTGTAGCCATTTTGTCTACTCAACCACAAAGGGTCTCAACTATTCAAGCGAAGATCTTGAGCAACTTCATCTGAATGATTTGGAGAGAAAATGGATCTAAATTGGAATATGGCATTACTAAGCATGAGGGAAAGAAAGTTCTATCAGAGAACTAGAAGGAAGATCATCATTGATGGAAGCAGTACTGCTGGATATGATAAATCAAAGGTAGAATGTTTCAACTGCCATAAAATGGGACATTTTGCCAGAGAATGCAGAGCACCAAGAAGTAAAGACAGCAGAAATTGGAATCAAGGTAGCTCATCAAAGACAATAAGGATTGAAGATGCTTCTGAAAAGGCAATATGTGCTATAGATGGTGCAGGATTTGATTGGAGTGACATGGCAGAGGAAGAAATTCAGTGCAAACTTGGCTTTCATATGGCATACACAGATTCTGATGTATCAAATGATAAATATTGTTCTAAATCTTGTTTAAACAATTATGAAGCTCTAAAGAAATAGTATAATTATTTACTTGTTAAATTAGATGATACTGGTTTTAAAGCTTCTACATACAAAAGAGGTTTATCAATTTTAGAAGAACAAATTCATAAATATAAAGAATCTAAAGTTCTTTTTTCTGAGGAAATTGCTTTGGCTTAAAAAAGTGTAGGACACAAGAATATCAATGGGATTACTTCGGACTAAACTTGAAAAGTTTCAAGGAAGAAAAGGGAGGTTTTGAGTTTAAGATTGCAAAGTTTGAAAAATCATCAAAAGACTTAGATGATTTGTTAGCAAGTCAGATATCTGACAAAAGAGCAAAAAGGGTTTTGGTTATAATGCTGTCCCCTCACCTCATCCCTTGATTCTTAATAGACCAACACCTTAGACCATATCTTATTCCATGAGGTCCAGAAAGAATTCAAACACCCAGAGGTAAATGAGTATGGTCCTAGAGATTCAAGTGTAAAGCCTACCACTGGTTGTGATAAAGAGTCAGAAAATTCTAAGGAGAACACTGATGACTTTTTAAAACAACAACAAAAGACTGATTCTAGCTCTGTTAAGTCTCCACTTAAGGTAGACAAAGATTGGAAAGAAAAGTTTTTCATACACTGCTTACCCAAAGTCAACAGTTCATTGTGCTAGACCAAGGACATATTTTCAAAATCAATCACAATCAACAGTTCAAAGGCCCTTTTACAAGAGAACAGTATTAACACAAAGATCTTATAATCAAAATGTTAATACTGGTAGGCAAAATGTTAGTACTGTCAGGACAAGGGGATTTAATGTTGTTAAGCCCTCAGCATGTTGGGTTTAGAAACCCATCAAACCCAATGGTGCATCACTGGTTTTCAACAAATATAATTACATTGATGCACGAGGCAGATTCAAGTCAGTAATGGCTTGGGTCACAAAGATAACTACACTTCAAATTTTTTAGTGTGCAAGCAATTCACAGCTATAGTGATAAAGGATTTGGTATGATAGTGGATCTCAAGGCACATGACTGGAAACATAGCCCATCTATTTAGATTTCAAAGACTTGATGGAGGTTATTGTTACTTTTTTGCTGGAGAGCAAATGGAGGCAAGAATTCAGGCAAAGGTACTATTAAACTGATAAACTTGATTTTGATTGTATTGTATACTTTGTCAAAGAGTTAAAAGTTCAACCTATTTAGTGTCCTCACAGATGTGTGACAAAAAGAAACTATCTCTTTAACTGAATTTCAGAATGTCTTGTTACTATCATCCAAACCTTAAGTTTGCCTGAATTGAAAATCAAATACTTCTAAAATTCCTAGACAGGATAACATGTACCAGTTTTGATATAGAAAAACCTAGTTCCTAAAAGATGGTTTAACTTGTCCTAGTTGGCAAAGGCTAACATCTGAGACGCAATGCTCTGGCATAGAAGGCCTTGGACATGTCATTATAAAAATATTAATAAACTTTGTCAAAGAAAAATCTTGTAAGAGATTTTCCTTTAAAAAAGAGTTTGAGAAATCCAAACAATTTGCCTGTCTAAAGGCAAGCAACACAGAGTCTCTTTTAAGACCAATAGCCTTTAATCCCATTACTAAGACCATTGTTATATGCTTGCTATGGATCCATTGGTCCAACATTTGTTAGTAGTCTAATGCATAAAAGTACTCATTCCGCCTCCCCTCGCTATGGTAGTCCCATGATGATTATCGTAGATTTTTCATTGGGTTTTCTTTTAACAACAAGGATGAAACAAGTGCGATTCATAAAACGTTTATCAACAGAGGTAGAAAAACCTAATTGGATATAAAAGATTAAAAAAAACATAAGTTGATAATGGACGAACTTGTCTTGCTTTTGTAGAATCTTAGACTCACGAGCCAATCACAACGCACTAATCTTTCATCTTCTTTGTCCCAAACATGAACCAATTGCTATTGTTGTTATCATTGTTTTAAAATGAAAAAACATATCAAACGAACCTTTTCTATAATATCTGCTCAAACAGCCATACTCTAAGCAAGAAGAAATATTCAAGAAGAAAAGTCTTGTAATATCTATATCACAAGACTTTAAAAGTTCCACTCCGATGAGATACATCCGGCATAAAAGAATGATAAATTGAGATGCCGGGATCAAAAATGGTATCTTTATTCCCGGTAGAGAGAAGATATGGAGGGACAACGGGATACGTGAGAAAAGCAAGAAAGATCCATATAACATAGGCGAAGAGAGAAGATTGGTCATCCTCTAATGGTGTATTCACATTAGTCGTAGAAACATTCTCACGAATCCCGGGGTCAATAGAAGCCAAATCTCCCAGATCGGGCTCAATCTTAAATTTGAAACATTCAAGATTCAGAAGAGACATGATGTGAGCGAGTTCATCGTGAACCTCCTCATGTAAAGGTCACTCCTAATCGGCAGGAGGAAATATGATCATTCGAAAGATCAAAGATAAATGAGTCATATCGGAGAAAAATCATACATGTAGTAGTGGTAACTGCACTACTCTTCTTTTATATTGATCGTTTACACATAGAAAGCTTTATAATCCGGAAGAGATAAATCAGAACGAGTAGTGGGACTGCCACTACTAATCTCTTCTAGGTTAAAGCGAAAAGTTTTAGATTCGGGAATAGAATTATCAAAGGTGTCAGTCTCCTCCAAGAAAAGATTAGAAAATAAGGAGGTAGACTTGGTCACAACATTAAAGATGGAGTGGGATTATCTCTTAATGCATCGATCTTAGCAATAAGAAGATTGACATTCAACAATTTTTCATGAAGGATATTGTCTTTGATTGTTAAAAGAATATCACCATCAATCCTTCCAACTTCTGGGACAACAATCTCCACCACCTCTAAGCTGACGATCTCAGCATCGGGAGGTGATGCATCGACATAATCGATATCCTCACCGTAGGGAGAATCGTCATCACTCGAAGAATTATCATCGTTGGAATTGACAACAATCTCAGAATGTTCATTGAGAGCATTAAGAGGGGTGGTATTTTCACAAAGAAGAACAACATCACACATTTTTGTCGGGAACTACCCTTAGACTCACTTGGATTTGAATATGGTCCTCGACACTAGTACTTTATTACTTGTCCGATTCCGTTGCCGGAACAGTGTAAGTGCTCGGTCCATCATACTTAGAGAGTTATTCGGGTTCCTTGATTAGGTAAGACGGGGGGTGATTGCAATGGTATAGTCCTCGTTCATCCTCTATAGCAATGGGAATCTTCCAATATCGATCTTTAGCCGCTTGATCTTTCGCAATTCGCTTTTCTTCTTCCTTCCTTTGCATAACTTGACCAACCAAATCACGTATGGTTGTCATTTGCACCATAAGCTTGTTTTGAGAATTGAGAAGATCATTTTGAGTATTGAAGATTGGATGATTGATGGTATATTGCGGGGGTTAAAATTGGTCAAAACCGAAAGAATTAGAATCATAGCAAGAATTTTGCTTATGATGATAGTCTTCATTCATTGGTTGACATTGGTAGGTTTCATGAGGGCCCCCGCAATTTTCACAACAAAGTCTTTGTTGAAAACTTGGTAATGTTTGTGGGAACTCGTCATAGTCTTGCGGTGTACAATAGTGACCATAACGAGCATCGTTCCCGCAAAACTCACACAAGATTGGTTCATAGTGTGTGGGGTGGTTGGAAAAATTTTGAGAATCGTTAGAAGAATACGGAGTTGAAAAATTGTTTGGTGTTCTATTTCTAATCGTACAATAAAAACAAACTCCATTGTATTCATTACAACCACATTTTTGGCATGTACCAAGAGGATATTGTTGTTGCAAACTTTGCAATTTTTGTAGGGGCTCACCAATGGTTTGCTTGTTGCAAGGTTCCGGATTAGAGATAATCGGAACTTTCGGAGGACAATTATAACCGTAATGAGCACCTTTCCCACAAGACTTACAAGTGCATTGTCGACAAAAAGATTCCATCTAACGAATCTTCCGCACTCGATGTCAACAATGGTCAATTTGTGGAGGACTTGGTGAGGAATTTTCACCGGGGTCCTGTTTGACAATGAATGGCTCTTGAGGTTTATTAACAACATTAGTATTGTTATTGGATGACTCGGAAGTGTCTTGGAAGTCTTGGAAAAATTCCTCCAATTTCTTTCGTATTGGAGTACATTGTCGACAATATAGACCTTCAATCGGGTTTCCACACTTGGGACAATTAGGGGGTTGTTGATACAAGTCGGGTGTTTTATTAGAATCAATAACAAACTTGTCTATGAAACCCTTTTTAGAACAACCACATGATTTATTGTACCAAGTCCACATGGACGAACAATCTTTAATCGTGAAACGGGATTCAAACGATAATCGAACGACGCATAAAATTAACATTAGGGGGTTAAGAAAAGAATTAATTGGTAAGAAGAAAAGAAGGATTATTTTTGGGTATAAAATAATACTTAAAGAAAAGAAATAAAAATAAAATTTTGGATCTTTGATTTTTTTTTTTTTTTGGTTTTAACAATTTATTCACAATTTATTTTAACGGACAACGATATAGACAACTTAAACCAAATAATCAACGTACTTCACGGTAGCTCTTAAAAAGAAAAACGCACAGGCAAGCGGAGGAGAAGTAAAGCACGGTGCTTTTAAGAACCTTTCTCCTTTAGGGTCGTAATTCGTTGGAACGACCCGCCTTATACCCACTTTATAGTTTGTTTAACTTTTCAAGGTGAGACGTACCTCGTAAGTGACACAAATGGTAAGTTTTTTATCTTTGGTTCGGGAACTTATTAGTGGATAATACTTAAATGGAAAGTATTATTTGTTGGTGTTCTTTTACCAACTTGGTGATTTTTTTTATTTTTATGGACAATGTTTTATTATTTTTGATTTTTTTTTTTGGTACTTTCAATACTTTAGGAAAAGTATTGTTGGTATTTTTAATTACTTGATATTCACAAAAATTAGAAAATAAAATATTTTGGTTTTTTAGAAGAAAATATTCACAAATTCAAACACTAATTGTCAAACGTTACGATAATCGTTTCACAGCTTCCCCGGCAACGGCGCCATTTTGATACTAGCCTTTTTGTATATATATAAATATAATACGTAAGGATAATATGATTCAATTGTAGTATACGTATTCCGAAAGATTTTAATCAATTACTTTTGTCCAAAGTAATATCAAAAATCCCCCGGGTCGTTTCCCAGCGAAGCGTGAATTCAAAATCGAATGACGGATTGATAATCAATGCTTGAATGGAACGAGGATTTGAATGGTTTTTCTAATTCTACAATTAAAAATGCAAAAACGATTAAAAGAAAACCTAAAACGAAAGCAATTTAAGTTAAAACCTAAAACGGGAACGTAAAAACGCGGGTAAAAACCTAAATTTTCAAATTTTAATCCTAATATCTATTTTTTTACTTTTAATAAGCTCTAAATGACTACAAAGAAAGATAAAAAAACTAGATTAAAAACGGAGGTGATTTGAGCTAAAAACGCGAAGAAACGAAAACGGGAACGAATCCCGTTCTTTAAAAAAAAGAAAAGTTGCAAATTTAACCCTACAACTGAAATTCTATTTTTCTTAGGACCTAAATGATAAAAGAAAATTTTGAAAAAAAGAATTTTATTTTATTTAATATGAATTAAAAACTGCTTTAAAGAAATTAAATGATTAAAAATAGTTAATAAAATGGGAAAATTATGAAATATTCAGGGAAAGTAGATTAACTAAGGCTGATTCTAGGAAAAATAAGAAACTGGTAAAACTGCTTATAAATAAGCTGTAAATAAGCCACAAAGGGCTGAATAGCAAAAGCCTAAACCACCCTTAAGTAATAAATCAAACAACACGCAACCAGATAGCCCTACTGGAGCCGCTGGTTGAGTGTGTGTATGTTAAAGTGGTTGAGAGGGTTGAGGTCTGGGGTTCGAGCCTTGCTCACCCAGGCTTCCCCTTTCCTATTTTTTTTTCTTTATTGGACAAACTTTCAAAAGCAAAGTTGTAAAGGGCTTCAAAATAAGCACTTTTCTCAACTTGCACTTTTTGTGAACTTTTTCCTCTCAACTTGCACTTTTTGTGAATGCTTGTAAAAAGCCCAAATTAAAAAATAGAGAGAGATAGAGACGAATGCTTTTCGAAAGCTTAAGGCACAAAAGGCTTATCTTTTTGTATTTAAAAATAAAAGAAATAAGTAATGGATACAAGCCAAACAAGCTAAGAAGATAAGATCCTTCTAACCTCTCTCTCTCGCTAGCCAGAAACAACATAAATAAGCAAAAAGAAACAGACTAATAAGACACAAATCTAAAAATAAGCCATAAGAGTAGAAAGATAGGCCAAACAGTCAAGGGCCTCTATGGGGTTATTTTTAAGCTAACCTAGGGCCAATTTAATGGACTATAAGCAACAATAAGCAAAAACCATCAGCTGAATTGGCCTAAGCCTAATAAGCAAACTGCATCAAAAATAAGCAGCTGAAACTAGGGAAACTAAGCTGGGAAATAAGCTAAAAGGGGAGAGGCAGATTGCACTAAATTAACTAAGCCCCCCAAGTGTTAAAAAGCAATGTTAAGCTAATAGGAACAATTAAATGCTTTTAATGGGAACATGGAATAAGCTAAAATAGGAAGATAACTAAACCTAATAAGCTAACACAAACTAAAATAAGCCAAAGAGACAGCTAGAAAAGTAAGAAACTAAAATAAACTATAATCTAAAATGTGCAACGAAGTCACAAAAGAAACTATAATGCGCCAAAATTAAGACAACTAGTGGGTGCAGAGGCTCCTGACGGGCCCCCCCCTTAAGCTAATAGGAGCTTAAAAGAGTGCTTATGCCCTTTCATAGAAAAAGCAAAGAGTTCAAGGTTTTTAAAAGACTAAGCAAGAACAAGGGCTGTATTTGGGGCTTTTGCACCAGGGAATTTACAAAGGAACAAAAGGAGCTAAAGCTATGCTATGCAATAAGCTGGTTAATAAGCTTAAAATTTTAAATAAGTACAACAAATTGACCCCCCAAGCTCTTAATGAGCTTGGTGCTACCAAAAAACTAGAAGCTTAATAAAGCTAGTTTACCAATGATAAATTGGACTTGAACGTTGGCAGTTTCATTGAAAATTAAAACATTTGGCATTTTTGAAATAGACTCATAAGTGAAAAAACAGGGACTCTATATTACCTAAATCTGGTTTTGACATCAATATGGACATTAAAAACTCCACTTAGAATAAGATTTGACAGCTCAATCAAACAACACTTGAAATCTACTTTTGAACCAAAGATTTTAACCATTCTTACTAGTAACCTTAAAAATGTTTTAAAACATAGATATAAATCTTGAAAGGACATATTACAAACTATTTAATTAAGTAGTTAAAATTGACTTAAAAACCCAACCCAATGATAAACTTCCATTTTGACCTTATTTTAACCTTGTTGCCAAACTCACACCCTCTTTAAAAAAGGGGTGGTAAATTTCATTTTCCAACTTATAGCTACTGAATTAAGGTAAGAATTTTGATGACCATATATTAAATAAGTTGTATGAGCAAGAAAGAACAAGGTTCAATGGTTAATAAGCAATAAAACAAACAAGCATCAGATTAAGCAACTTTGAAGACAAAATGAAATATTAGCAAAAAAAACTTAAGAAACTTAATTTTTCATTAAAACATAAAAAGATTACAAGGCTACAGAGTTTAATTTGACAGAATTAAAATGACTAAAAAACATAAAAAGAGAACGTTAAAAACTTAATTAATCTACTCCTCCTCCTTTGCATTTTCTTTCTTTGTGTGTTCTCTCGCTTATAGCACGCGCACATCTCACCGCCGCCTGTGCGTCCTGTTGTGCTTTGTGTTTTGTGAGAGGCTTCAGAGTTCCAATCAGCAGCCTTTAGAAATTGCTGATGGTATCCCACTCAAATTAATCTTGGCCTTTGATTAGTGTTTTGGCGTCCCAAAATTGAAGCACGGAGGAAGATGTTGAGAAGGAAGAACTCAAAGGATTTTTGGATATAATACCAAGAGAAGAGGTTCCTATAGAGGTTGAATCTCTATATACAAAGTTCCCAGTTGTGGATTGGAAGACTTGTGTTTTGACAGAGAATTTCATGTATTATCAAGTTTTCAGAGGAGATGGCAGTTCCAAGAATTATAAGGTATTGAGTGAGATGCTTGAAGACTTTGATAGACAGGATGTAGAGGAATTGTACAGACTAGTCAAGGAAAAGTATAGTGCTTCAAGACTGGAAGGGTATGATTTGATGCTGTGGGGAGATTTATATACTCTATTTGAGTCTGATGAAGAAGATGAGATTTGGAAAAATCAGCATGAATACAATTTGATAAGCTGGAGATTATGTGATTTTTGTGGTATTCACATTCTGTTGATGGAAAATGGGTTAGCAATTCATATGCTGACAGAGAAGAAATATCCTTTAAGTCAAGAGCTGTTGTCAAAGATGTTAAGTAAGAAATTAGAGGTTGATCATGAGAGTTCACAGGCGTTTGAACTTCTAAGGTTCATAAGATCTCAAGTACAGAAGTAGAAGAAATGTTTGAAAGAATCATCAGCAAAGGAAGAAGACTAGAAGATTTAATTCAGAAGAAACTTGATGATTTGAAGGACAATCACAAGTTTAGGGGAGGATTGTTAGGAATAAATCTTCACAAGACTTAATACTGCCAAGGTATAACTAACAGTACTAATGGAGTTAGTACTGCCAGTACATACTTAGTACTGCCAGTGTTAGTTAATACTGCTAGGAGAAAGAGTTAATACTGCTGATGGTCAAAGCTGCTGACTTGGAGATAAGTATGCATGGAGATTATTATGGGATGCTGGTAACTGATCCTAAAAGATAGGTAGTTAGTTTTGTAAAGGACTCCTTGTGTTCTATAAAAGGAGATCCTAGGTTTAGATATATATACACTTAGACGAATACTTTTAGAAAGATATTGTGATAGCTTCAAGGTTGTAACCCCAGTACTTCAAGAGTACTCGTATTATTATTCTAATAATATTGAAGCAGTTTGTTATTACTTCATTGTTTGTTTGTTTATTACTGTTCCATTGATAAACATCTCTAGAGTATCAAAGTGTAGATTCCGCATACACTTTGGTATACATACAAAGTCTCAACCATTGTTATTTTGGATTCATCCAAGGTAACAAACACTTTACTACGTAAAGAATCGATCAAGGCGTGGGATCAACAAGTGGTATCAGAGCCTGTGCTTTGAGAAACTTTGATCTAGGGAAAATGGAGTTAGAAAATTCTCAGAACAATGCGTTGGCAAAGCTTCCCATGCTCAAACTAGGAGAGTATGAGATGTGGGAAATCAGGATCAAGCAGTACTTTCAGATCCAAGATTATGCGTTATGGGAGGTAATAGAAAATGGAAATTCGTGGGTACCTATTCCTGTTATAGCACCAGAATCTGGTCCATCAACAGCATTAAAAATGACTGTGCCCTCTATTGCTGACGAAAAGATTTGCAAAAAGAATGATGTAAAGGCTCGAAGTCTTCTGCTCATGGCACTACCCAATGAACATCAACTTACCTTTAACCAGTATGTTGATGCTCAATCAATGTTTGCTGCCATTAAAGCTAGATTTGGAGGGAATGAAGCAACAAAGAGGACTCAGAAGGCCCTACTGAAGCAACAGTATGAAAACTTCAATGCTTCAAGCTCAGAATCACTTGATTCTATCTTTAACAGGCTTCAAAAGCTTGTTAGTAGATTGGCAATTCTAGGTGTAGTTACTCCTCCTGAAGATCTAAATGTTAAATTTTTGAGGAGCTTACCTTCTGAGTGGGATACTCATGTGGTAGTCTGGATGAACAAACTCGACTTTGATATTATGGGTTTGGATAATTTGTACAACAATTTTAAAATTGTTGAACAAAAGATTAAGAGATCTACTGGAGCTATCAATGATGAAAAGAACTTGGCATTTCTAACCACTTCCAGTCCAAGCAGTACTAATACAATTAATACTGTTAACACTGGAGTTAGTACTGGCACCACCAAGGTTAATACTGCTAGTACTGAAACTAGTACTGCTAGTTTTAGTGATGCCACAGTTTATGCCTTTTTGTCCACTCAACCTCAAGGGTCTGATCTAGTTCATGAAGATCTTGAGCAACTTCATGATGATGATTTGGAAGAAATGGATCTAAAGTGGAATATGGCACTACTAAGCATGAGGGCAAGAAAGTTCTATCAGAGAACTGGAAGAAAGATCATCATTGATGGAGCAGTACTGCTTTAAAATTATAAATTCAAAGGTATGAATGTTTCAACTGCCCATAACATAGACATTTTTGCTAGAATTCCGAGCACCAAGAGTAAAGACAACATAAATTAGGAATCAAGTAGCTCATCAAGGCAGTAAGGATTGAAATGTCTTCTAAAAAGGCAATGTGTGCTATAGAAATGGGCTAGGATTTGAATAGAGTGACATGGAAAGAGGAAGAAATTCAGGCAAGACATGACTCTCATGGCATTCGCATATTTTGATGTGAACAAATGATAAATCTTGTTCGAAATCTGGTTTGCAAAACTATGAGCTCTAAAGAAACATTATGAAGTGAGTTACTTTGTTAAATTAATGATACTTTGTTTTAAATCTTTCTACATACAAAATAGGTTATCAATTTAGAAGGACAAATTATTAAATATAAAAGAAACTTGAAGTCCCTTTTTTCTGAGGAAATTGCTTTGCTTAAAAGAAGTGTAGGTCACAAAGAATATCTAATGGGATTACTTAGGACTGAACTTGAAAAGGTTAAGGAAGAAAAGGAGGGGTTTGAGTTTAAGATTGCAAAGTTTGAAAAATCAGCAAAAGACTTAGATCAGTTGTTAGCAAGTCAGATAACTGACAAGAGCAAAACAGGTTTTGGATATAATGTTGTTCCTTCACCTCATCCTTTAATTCTTAATAGACCACCAACTTTAGATTTATCTTATTCAGGTCTAGAAGAATTCAAACAACCTAAGGTAAATGAGTATGGTCCTAGGGATTCAAGTTTAAAGCCTACCACTGGTTGTGATAAAGAGTCAGATAATTCTAAGGAGAATACTGATGACTCTTTAAAACAACAACAAAAGACTGATTCTAAAACTAGCTCTGTTAAGTCTCCACTTAAGGTAGACAAAGATTGGAAAGAAAAGTTTTTCTGTCCTGCTAATCAAGTTAGGGAAGAAGAACCTAAGAAAGCTAGAGAGAAAATGAAGTCTCCAATATTGAAGAATTTGGTGCAGATATGAGGATGAGTGTTGAGCCTATCCCTAAGTTGAAAAGTAAAACTGTTATAACCTACTGCTAACTAAGAAAGAGTTAGTTAAACTTAAAAAAAACTATTAGGAAGGTCAGTTAGGTATCATTGAGATGTACAGGTCACAAAGACATATAGAAACCAAAGGAATTGGAATGGTCCAAAAATTCCAATCAATTATGATGTAACTTTGTTTTTAATAACAGGCTATGTTTGTATCTGTGAAGTTTTTTGATCACATTCAATACAGCTGTCCTAAAACCTCTCATCCCAATGTACACAAACATATGGCTCCAAGAGCAGTTTTGATGAAGACTGGCCTAAAAACTGTTAATACTGCAAGGCCTGTTAATACTGTTAGGTCTGTTAACATTGGCAGACCTTTTAGTACTACTAGGTCTTTTAATACTATTAGGCCTTCTTATACTGCTTATCCCAAATCAACAGTTCATTGTGCTAGACCAAGGACATATTTTCAAAATCAAGCACAATCAACTATTCACAGGCCCTTTTACAAGAGAACAACATTAACAAAAAGGTCTTATAATCAAAGGTTTAATACTGGTAGGCAAAATGTTAATACTGGTAGGCAAAATGTTAATACTGTCAGGGCAAGGGGATTTAATGCTGTTAAGCCCTCAGCATGTTGGGTTTGGAGACCCATCAAACCCAATGGTGCATCACTGGTTTTCAACAAATATAATTACATTGATGCACGGCAGATCAAGTCAGTATGGCTTGGTCCCAAAGAAAACTAACTCATAAGTTTTTGTGTTAGAGCAATTCACAGCTAAATGATAAAGGCTTTGTTGATAGTGGATGCTCAAGGCACATGACTGGAAACATAGCCCATCTTTCAGATTTCAAAGATTTTGATGGAGGTTATGTTACTTTTGGTGGAGGAGCATATGGAGGCAGAATTACTGGCAAAGGTACTATTAAAACTGATAATCTTGATTTTGATGATGTATACTTTGTCAAAGAGTTAAAGTTCAACCTCTTTAGTGTCTCACAGATGTGTGACAAAAAGAACTATGTTCTTTTTACTGATTCTGAATGTCTTGTTCTATCTCCTAATTTTAAGTTGCCTGATGAAAATCAGATACTTCTTAAAATTCCTAGACAGGGATAACATAGTGACATTATTGATATTAAAAAGCAAAGTTCCTAAAGAAAGTCATAACTTGTCTAGTTGCAAAGGCTACATCTGAAGAATCAATGCTATGGCATAGAAGGCTTGGTCATATAAATTTTAAGAATATTAATAAACTTGTCAAAGAAAATCTTGTAAGAGATATGCCTTTAAAAAGATTTGAGAATGACCAAACATGTGTTGCCTGTCTAAAGGCAGTCAACACAGACCTCTTTATAAGATCAAGCCATTAATCCCATAACCAAGCCATTGTTTAATGCTACACATAGATCTCTTTGGTCCAACTTTTTAGTTAGTACCTAATGCATAAAAAGTACTGCTTATAGTCACTGAAGATTATAGTATAGTTTTCACTAGGTTTTCTTTTTTATCAACTAAGGATTGAAACAACTGCGATCCTAAGACTTTTAGCAAGAAGTAGAGAACTAGTGGATAAGAAAGTAAAAAATAAATCTTTCCCAGTACAGTATAATGGACAGAGTGTTAAAAACAAAGTGAGGATGATTTCTGTATGGAAAAGTATATTAAAAAGAAATATTGTATACAAGGACTCCTCACAAAATGTGTAGCTGATAGGAAGAAAGGACACTCATTGAAGGCTGCTAGAACAATATTAGCTGACTCTAAAGTTACCTACCACATTTTGGGCAGAAGCAGTTTTCTACTCGCAATGCAATGTATAATGAATAGGGTCTTAATATCAAGCCTCATAACAATACACCTTGTGAATTCTATAGAGGTTTTAAACCAGCTATATGATTCCTGAAACCTATTTGATGTCATTTACTATTCTTAATACCCTAGATAAGTTGGGTAAGGTTTTTGATGGAAGAGTGATGAAGGTTTTCTTGTTGGATATTCCAATAAGTAGCAAAGCTTTTTAGGGTATACACCACTAGAACCAGGAAAGTTCAGGAACACTTGCATATTGGGTTCTTATAAATAAGCCTATGATAGCAGAAATGTCAAAGTGTTGTTTATCTTGATTCTCAACTCCCACACAATTAATTATTAAACCAGTGTTGCAGTAACATTTTCTAAATTACTTTGGTTCAGTTAAACAAGGAGTTTCTGATTCTAGTACATCTTCTCAACAAGACTCAGGAATTGATTGTAATGCCAATTTTGGAAGGAAGATTCATAGTATAGTGATGAATGCACCAAGATCAGTATGCAGATGCACCAATACAACGATACAGAAATGGACCAGAATGAAAATGATGCTAAGAAAATTCTCCTGAAGATAGCATTCTTGAGGATAATGGGATTGCCTGATCAACAAGGTTTAATACTGCCCGCCACTCCAGAAGTTAATACTGGTATAAAAATGTTAGTAACTGCTGATCCCTGAAGTTAATACTGCTACCCCTGAAGACCTTGGAAGTCCTACTCATGCTCTAAAGACACACAAAGATATCCAGGAATTGTAATTGGGGAACATTCCACATCTTATGCATTACCTACCACTCCTCAATCAGAATTCACAAAGATCCACCCAATTGAGCACGTTAATGGTGATGCAGTCATCTTATTCAAAACAGAAGGATGAAAACTTCTTACTCCGAACAAGGCTTTCTAGTGCATATATGAAGGAAAGACAATCATCAGACCTTCATACATGTCTTTTTGTGCTTGTTTTCCTCTCACGAGGAAGAACCAAAAGAGTTTCTAAAGCTCTAGTGAATCCATCAAGGGTAGAAAGCTATGTAGTGAGGAACTCCTAAGATTAAACTGCAAAAGTTTAGATCTTGTGGATTTACCTTAAAAGTTCATAGAGCAATTGTACAAAGTATGGGAATATAAAACAAGAAAGATGAAAGGGGGAATTGTCATCAGAAAACAAAGCCAGACTTGTTGGCTCAATGACATACAAAAATAAGCAATAGACTATGTGAAGTATTTGCACCTGTGGCTAGAATTGAGGCCATAAGAATATTCCTGGCTTATGCTTCATATATGGGATTTTTTGTCTACAAATGGATGTCAAAAGTGCTTTCCTATATGGTCAGATCGAAGAGGAGGTCTATGTATGTCAACCTCTAGGTTTTGAAGATCCTGACCATCCTGATAAAGTCTATAAGGTAGTGAAAGCATTATATGGACTGCATCAAGCACCCAAAGCTTGGTATGACACTTTGCCAATTATCTCTGTCAATGGTTTTCAAATAAAGGGTAGAAGTGAAGAATTGGCCAAACATTATTCATCAAGAGACAACAGGGACATATCTTGCTTGTTCAAATCTATGTGGATGACATAAAACTTTGATCTACAGAGAATAGTTATGTGATCAGTTTGAGAAGCTTATGAAGGATAAGTTTCAAATGAGTTCTATGGGAGAACTTACCTTCTTTTTGGGTTTACAGGTCCAACAGAAAAAGAAAGGCATTTTTATCAGTCAAGATAAATATGTCCATGAGATTTTGAGAAAGTTCAACTATACAGATGTAAAGTCTGCCTCTACTCCAACAGATTTGGAAAAGCCTTTGGTTCAAGATGGAGATGCTGCTGAAGTTGATGAACATCTTTATAGATCTATGATAGGATCTTTGATGTACCTTACAGCATCCAGGCCAGATATCATATTTGCAGTATGTGCATGTGCAAGGTTTCAGGTTTCTCCAAAGACATCCCATCTCTTAGCTGTTAAGAGAATCTTTAGATACCTAAAGGAAAACCTTCTCTAGGACTTTGGTATCTTAAGGATTCTCCATTAAAATTAGTTGCTTACACTAATAGTGACTATGCTGGAGCTACACAAGATAGGAAGTCAACCACTGAAGGTTGTCAGTTTTAGGGAAGTAGGCTGATCTCTTGGCAATGCAAGAAACAAGCTGTGGTTGCCACTTCTACCACTGAGGCTGAATATGTGGCTGCTGCAAATTGTTGTGGACAGGTTCTCTGGATACAAAACCAACTGCCAGACTATGGGTACAATTTCATGAATATTGTTATTTATATTGACAATACTAGTACTATCTGCATAATAGAAAATCTTGTTCAACATTCTAAAACAAAACATATAGAGATTAGGCATCATTTTATAAGAGACTGCAATGCTAAAAAGTTGATTCAAATGGCTAAGATTGACACTGAACATAATGTAGCAGATACAACTTACAAAAGGATTTTGATGCTGGTAGATTTTAGTCACTTGGTCTCAAGTATATTGAATGCTCAATCCCTAATGCCTATAACTCTTTTTTGCGATTTTGTAAAGTTTGTAAATGTTAGTACTGATAAGTCTTTGTGAATTAAACTACTTCTAGTATAATTAGTACTGCTAGTTATATTTAAAACTGTTTGTCAAAACTGTTACTTAGCGTTAAGGGTACAGCAAGTTATTTCTATGTCAAATAATTTAATACCTGTTAGTATCATTATAATTCTGCTAAAAACAGAAAAATGGTTAGATTATGTTTTTCTTGGTTTTGAGCTAACTCTTTCAGGATAAGCAATGAAGTGTGAAATTGGTTACTCAATGGTTCAATATTTGAGGGGAGGAATGTTGTTTGTTCTTTAAGTGTTGGTTTTAACACCACACAACAAATGGTCATCAGTTCACCATGTCTTATAGACATCAAGAATTGACTAGTCCAGAGCAAACGGCTACTGGTAAAGACTTCTCAAATTTGTTGATATTTTATAGTTTCACTCAAAAACCTAAATTGTGTATAATGCACCATGTTTTTACAATGAAGCATTGGCTAGTCCAAAGCAAACGGCTATTGGTAAAGACTACTCAAATCCGTTAATGGCTGGTAGTTTGCCAAAAACTATACTTTGTGTGAATTTGTGAGCCAAAAGAAAAGAGAGAATTGGTGAGCTTAAAAATAGAAAGAGAGATGTGTGAAAAACAGACAGAGTGAAAAGTGAGTTAAAAGAATTGAGAGATAAAATGTGAGCTTAAAAACAGAAAGAGAGATTGTGTGAAGTTATTTTTTATTAATACAAAACTTTGGAGTTTGTACTGCTTTTGGGTGGAGAAGTTAATACTGCTAGGCTTATTTTAGTACTGCTAGACCAAATTTAGTACTGCTGGATGACCGTTAGTACTGTTTGGCCCTAACAGATTTTTCATTAATTAATAGAGCCGTTGAGATATTTCCGCCAAATTCCTATGATATAGAGTTTGACTAATTGGACTTTCGTGATCTTTCTATATATATGTTTAATTTAATCACGATAAACTCAATTTCTTTAAGTCGGTCAAGCCATATTGGTTCGTAGTTTTGTATACCTAAAATATATATATAAAATATAATACTTTTAAAAGAGAAATTAAGAAAGTTACCAAGTTACCCTTGATAAAATTCACTCTCAAAAATATATATAATATAATATAAAATACGTATGTTTAACCGGGTAAGTATGATCACCCGGGTCGTTTCCCCAACGACTAGTGAAATTGAAACCACGTTTAGGTTCGGATTCTGATTTGAATGGAACAAAGATATTTTGGATAAGCTATTACTACGAAATTAAGAAGCAACAAATAATGACAATTAAGCAAGTAGACAAACTAAAATTTCACTAAATAAAGAAAAATTGCCGAAAATTATTAAAAATAAAAGCCCTAATTTTTATCTTTTTATAAAAGTTTAATCGAACTAATTAAAACTTAACCCTAATTATTAATGAAAACTTAATAAACTAATTAAAAACTTAACTAATGGACTAATATTGCAAAGATCTAAGAGACTAACAGAGAAACTAACAGACTAACGGAGGGACTAACTGAAAAACAACTAAGATTGAAAAGTTACACTTTCTACCCTGAGAATCTACCCCGATCACAAATTAAGTCCAATAAGCATTCGAAATTTTAAAGAGCTTAAAATGAAAAACTCAAAGAAGCAAAGTTGTAAAGGAAGCTAGGGAGAACAACTTTATCAAAAGCACTATAGTCTGAAACTCAAAGATAAGCTCTAAAAAGAGCTTATTAATAAGCTGCTACAGAAACTAAGGGTTTGGGCTATGTTTTACTAAAACAGCTATATTAAGCTCAAATTAAGCTTAAAGTGAAAAAGGAAAAGTGATCTAGGAAGCTTATGATGTGCTTATACTATGAATGCAAAGAAATCTAAGCTAGAAGCACTTTTAAACAACTAAAATTTAGCATGAACTAAGCAAACTCAGAAAATAAGCAAGATAGCACTAAATCCAAATGAGCTTAAAAGCTTAAAAAACTAAACTAGACTCTAAAACTTTAAGGACTTAACAAACTACTTATAATCTATCTAATTAAGCTAGAAAATCTAGATCCATAAGCTAAATTAACAAATTTAAATCCTAAAGTTTCTAAGTACTGTTTTTGGCTTTTTAACTTTTTGACAGCAAAAATAAGCTAAGACAATAAGCTAGAAAATGAAATTAAAGACTTAAACTATATTAAGCTATATAAAAACCTAAGTTCTACAAAGTTTTATAAACTAAATCCTAAAATTACTGTTCTAAATTAAGCTAAGAACACAGCAGTACTAACTGAGGTTAGTACTGGTAGTGTAAAAGTTCAGCAGTACTTTCAAGTGAAAGAACTGCTGATGCAATTTGACTTTTAAGAACAAAATTAAGCTATGAAATAAGCTAGAAAATGAAAACTAAAGCTAAATTCATAATAAGCTATAGCTAAACTTAATACTACTGAATTAGCCAAAATCTAAGCTAACAGTACTAACTTGTGAAAGCAGTACTAACTTGGAAGTTAGTACTGGTAGTGCAAAGGTTCAGCAGTACTAACTTGGTTAATACTGCTAGTGTAAATCAAGAGTGCACTAAACCAAACACCCCTTTAAGACTATGACAGGTTTGAGTAAAGCTTTTAAAGAGAAATCTAATGAACAAATACTAAATACCAGATAAAAACTAGCTTAAAACAAACTTAGCAATCATGATTAAACAACTGAATAAGTAAAATTCTAAGATCTTAACTAATTAATCTAATATTTTTGGATTTTATGAGTTTTTATGACAGAAATTAGTAACTAATGATCTATAACTATCTAAGCAAAAACATAATGTAAATACAATAACAAATAGCACTAGAAGAGATATTTTAAACACAAACAAGCACAGAGAAAAGCAAATAAACAGATCTAAAACATACAAGCATAATATCATTATTATAAAACTAGCATTTGAATAAAAAGAGAAACTCACTTGATCCTTTAGCTAAACAAAAGGAACCAATAAAGGCAGCTACTAGCTCTCTAGCTTATGAATAAGCTAGAGTATAAGTCCTTGGGATCTCTTCCAAGGTAAGATCCCCTTCCAAAAGCTTAGATACAATAAGATCCATAATAGGTTTAACTGATTTAAGGTTTAGATAAGGTTAATACTGAATTCAAACAGCTCTATTTCAGCTTATAGACTGAAAGAGCTTTAAATGAGCTTATTAGCTTATGAGACAATATGGCTTATTAAGAGAGCTTATGACTTTAAATGAGAGCTTAGAAAATGAGATTTAAAACACTAAAAACTGAATTTCATTAATTAAAGAAGCTGATTACAATACTTGAAAAAGGAAATTACATTTAAGAAAATTACGAATTTAAGCTAAAAATTAATAAAAACTAAAATTGACTACTAAAACCTAGATTAAAAAGAAAAATTCAAGACGCCTTGTGTGTGTGAGAATGAGGCCTATTTATAGTGCCCAGCTGAAGCTTCTAGGACCTCTAGCCTTGCTCTCCAAACTTTTAATCCTGGCCAATCATTTCTTCAATCATTTGATCTATATTGTGGGACGTTGGATCATTTTGTGGACACCTGAGGATTGCCAGCGCACAAAAACCCCACATTTCAACATTGTAACTTTCACCATTGATTACGTGGGCCTTGAGCTTGAACTAGGATAAGTATACCCTTGATTAGGAACATAATTTTGCCCTTGATTTTGTGCTTGAGCTTTCCTTGAATTTGATCCAACGCACCCTTTTAAAATTTATTTTGCCCTTTGTCTTTACCATGCAAGTGAAAACGGGGATACGATGATAGTATAAGAGCGTTGGGCCCTTTGTAGAAGATTAAAACTGTTGGAGTTTGCCTTTGTACATTTTCAGGCTTTTTCTCTTAATTTTCCTTTTTCAAGTTATAAATTACTTCGGGATTTGCAAGTTGGTCCCTGGAGATGACAAAAGGATTTAAATGCTAAGGTTTGCGGCTTTGGGATTCGGCTTTGTTACTCTTCTGATTCTCTGTGCACCGTGCTTGCCTCACTTTTGACTGTTTTCTTGTGATTTTTTACGTATCCGTACCTGCACACACAAAACATAAATACAAGCATATTTTTGCCATTTTTGGTCTGTTTTGGGTTTAATTGGGTTATTTTAGGTATAAATGAATATGTGTATTTTACACTTATCAGTTATCATTTCCTGTTTACGTGTTTCCTAAGTAGCGAATAGACCACTAATGCCCGAACCATCATGAACCATTTATTTTCTAAACAGAGGCTGATTGGTTAAGTGAGGGCGAGTGTTATAAATAGATCTGTTTAGGACTAATTATCCCTATCCGGGTAAGCAAACACTTACTTGTTTCTGTGTCGATGAACGAACGGATATATATCATGTCGGAAACTCTTTGGGGTGTCTTGGTCAGACATCTGTAGGGCAGTATCATCACTTTGCATATTATATGTATCTCCTAATTTAGCATCGGTGTCATGAGCTTAGCGCAACGTAAATACTTTTCATGTGATATTGTATCCGTTATAATAGTCACATCACTTTTAAAATCTTGTGGTCCAACCTTACATCAATTCAAACCTAAAGAATTCACCATACTTTATGTTGAAAGTTTTAAGCATGTTTTTTTCTCAGGTGCTTAGCTGGATTATTCATGAAGGCTCTTTGATGTTGCATGCATTGATGGTGTTTTCAAGAATGTTTATCTTTTAACTTATATACTCGTTGTCATAAAAAATGTTATTGTTTTCCGCTGTCATTTTTCTTAAGCTTTCATCTAAAAACTATTTCATTTATGTTCCAAGAATATTGTAAGACTTATTCTAATGTTATCCACAAAGCAACGAGTTTTGTTTATCAAACGTCCATTATATGGTCATTCACTTGATCTTCTGCTGCATTGTATCATGAGTCACGCTCCGGACATGTATTCCGTCCAGGCCCCGTTTTGGGGTGTGACACACGTAACGTAAATCTTAGTTTTAAGTGACATGATATCGAGTCTTTGTCTCATCTGTGCATATCTTTTAAAATAATGTGTTATTATTTTTGAAACAACGATCACCGAATATTAAACCAAACTGTGTTTGGTTTTTGCAAACTCGGTTTCAATATGAGTTTGACAAAGTTTCTATGCACGTTTAACGACATTTTTACAGTTGTGTTTATTCAATTAACTCTTGTGTAACTTTATGTCTCAAGTTCATGCACGAAGTCCATTATATTGACTTAATCAAAAAAATCCATTTAAGTTACCAAGCCCAAAACCTAATAATCATATTCCCTTTCCATGAATTCCCGAGAAACCCATACACCGGCTATTCAGTTTCCACAGGCTCATAATGAAGATTATGGCTCTTATGTGACAACTGACAATTTCGGGCCAACTCTTATTTGAACGTTTTACTTTAAACACATAAATGCTTGAATAACACATAACCTGGAGGTTATCCCGCGTGTTACGAAAAACGTCTTTGAACGCGTACTGGCTTTAGACTTAGTTTAGTCTACACATAACGAGTATGTTATGATCATCATGTGCATGATTTATAAGTCTTGTGCATTTAGTTTTAAAAGTTCTACGTAAATCGTCTAAGTCTTGCATTTAAACTTCATGCATGCATAAACCATCACCTTTGTAGTATATACTAGTCTTGTGCTTATATAAATTTAAAAATTTTTAAAACCATAAACTCTTAACCCTTAAACGGCCACCACTATCCCCTCCCAGTACACCTTTTTATGCCTAACCACCGTATTACATCCTTTTACTTCATAACATAACCACTTAGTACACCACTATTTTCTTTAGCCTCCTACACCCATGATCCCTTCAATCCCACTTTTCCCTCCCCTGGATGATCATTCCATATACACCAGACAACATGTTTTGTTAGTTTTGCCTAATTTGTGCACACATGCTTTAGTATCGCTTTGATACTCTTTCATGCTTCCTATTTTGTGCCCATATAAACAAATGCCTAGCTCTCATTTCATACATACAAAACTCACAATCTCTCTTCCTCTCTCTCAACTCTCATGACACACATACACATACTATAGAGTTTTTATAGTTTTTCTAAGGGTTATTGCAAGAAGAATTTGGGCAAAGATATATAACTAGGGTTTTTGTTTAGTAGTTTGGGGTTAGTTGTATCACTTGAGCATCCAATCTTCATCATACTGGTAAGCATACTATTTCTTATTTTTTTACGCTATCCTTACAATCATATTTCATCATTTTCTAGAACTATTCTTTGCTTATAGGAAATTTGTTTTTCATGGAAAACCTGTTAAAACAAAGCTAGTGTTAATAAATTAGGTGATCTGATACATTTAATGCAATTTAATGTAAAATAATAAACAAATAATAAATGTGTAATAAAAGTTTTCTTTGTTTTACATTACTGAATTCCTACTTTCCTAGGATGTCAAACATTTTAAAAGTTTATAGAATTCTTTTTGATTTAATGGAATTTACAACTACGCTACTTTCTAATTTAAAGGATTTTGGTTTATGACTTACAGTGTTTTATTTTATTTATATTTATATTTATATCTATTCTATATTACATGTAAAGCATACATATGTTTTCTTTAAAACATTAAAAACTTGAAAACGAGAAATGTTTAATTCTTAAAATATCATTTTCAAACATAAATTCTCACATTAAAATTCAAATAATGTCGTCTTAATAAAATAATTCTTTAATTATGTTACCACCAAAAATTAAAAAAAATGCATGATAACTTTTAACAATACTTTTTAAATGAGTTTCTATAAAAAAAATGAGTTTTCATAAAAAAAACTTTTTTTTGTATTTACTCCTGACATTATTTTTTTTTTAATTCATCCACAAACACTATCATATAAGATCACAATATTACAACCTTTTTTTTATTGTTGTGGTACTTTATAATCGATTAAATGAATAATCAAAATAGTTTGCCTCAATAAAATCTCGTTGTTATGCACGAATACTCGTTTATATTATATAAAGCACGAATATTTAAAAAAAACTTAAAAATGAGTAATGCGTTATACCAAAATATCCTTTTAAAATTCAAATTTATTTTTTACTTTCCCACTATATATATAAAGTTTGACTTGTTTAAAAAAATAGTCTTACAACAACCAATCATAAATCTTTTACTTAGTAAAGGAAAACGTCAAGTGGGGTATTCGTATTTCAAAAAAATTAAATCATACTTTATTTAGTAATATTTTTTTTATTTGGATTTTTTTAATAATATGTTTTATTAAAAAAACTTAATTATTTCTTTATTTGGCAAATAGTGTTTGTAAATTTCGGTTTTTTTATATCTGAGCTAAAAAAGTACATGTGTCAAAAATTAAAAGATAAAAAGTTATGTGAAGGCGGGGTACAAAAATATTCTAAATGGTTTAATTTGAAACTAGAAAAAACACAGCTATCCTAATTTAAATGATCAAAAATTCTTTCTCCCAAAACCTAACTCAGTTTCATCGTAGTTCCTAACCCTAAATCATTGATGAACCAAAGTCGACAATGACATATGATCTCCAATTCAACTCAATTACTTACAACTTATTCAATTCAACAATCATTTTATACCTCAAATCAGTTGAAAGAATAAGATACGATCCTTAATTTTGGTAAGGTTATGCCTAATTTTCTACTTTTACTTCAATAATATTGACGTTTTTTTATTATATTAATTGCTTTTCTGTCCCATAATTAATTTTGTGAATTATGTTTTTTATAATGGATTTATATTGAATTTGTGTATTGTTGTTGTCTATAGGAATGAAAAGATTCAGAGATAAACGATATGTGTTTGTTAATTTGTGATCTAATAGTGAATGAATGTGTTTGTTTTGTTATTGTCGAGTTTGGAACATACAATATATGAGTGAATTGATGATGTAGGGTTCAAGGTGATTAAAGGTTGGATTTTTATTAACGATTATGAACTGATGACATGGTGTTCATATAAGAGTGGAGAGGATAAGTGACATATTGGTTATAATAATTTAATCAATAACGAGTTTAAGAAGTGTTAATTGCATGTGGGATGATGTAGTTCGCTTTCTTAAACTTCAATTCTAATTTGTTTGTTTTCAGCATAACCTGACTCCGACTTATGCTCTTGATGTGGTCTTAAACGTAATTTTCTTAAGAATCATCACTATATCCTCACTAATTTCCATAGGCATATTTTTGTGACAGATAAGGTATGTGATCCTCAAATGAGGTAGGCTAAGAAGACTTTGTTGCATACAAAACAAGATATGGCACTTAAATATGGCACTTTAGGATAAGGTTAGTTTCATTGTGGATTTAGCCCTCTATGCCACATTAATTTTATTAATTTTATCTGATAACAATATAAAATGGGTAATTTTTAAGACGTGACATATTGAGGTACATTAGTTTGGTTACTATGTTTATATATGTGTAGAAAACTAAATTTTGTTACTACAGATACATTTATTATGAACTAAGGTATATTTGGTAAATATTTCTGTAGGTGAAGACCCACCCGAGTTACTGCAGAAAGTTGTGCCACTAATAGCTTCGACATTCATTGACATAATCTCTCGGTACGTACCATCTTGCAATCGTCTTGGCTATTCTTAATTTTCTTTTACTTACAGTAGTTTGTTTGAGATTATGTTTGTTTGGCTGAAACCTTTTTGGCTTAAAACATGTAATTTTTAGCACAGGTTGGAATCGGTCGGCTAAGGTTTGATGATTACACATTTTGTACAAAAGTTTTGATTTTTTTTATTAATAGTATAGTAGTCTGTTGAAGCTTATCATAAAAATTATTTCAAACTTTGACAGAATTGTTTTGAAGATAACATTTTTATTTTACCCATTAGAGAGAAACAATGCCCGAACCAACCCATTAATGACCTGCAATTGTTCATCAGATTATATTTTACACCCAGTGCAGGGTCAATCTAACGCCTACCCTTTTTTCTCTGCTGCAGGAGCTATCCGACGCTCCCTCCACCAGCTACATCGTATCGCTTTCACCCTCCAGGAACATTTTCATGTATAAGGTCTGTTATCTATTTTTACTTACCCATATTTGTTTTATAGTATTTTGGATTAAAATGGGCTTTGTCGGGTTGACCATAGAATGTTTGTTTATTAAAAATAAATGAAATGTTAATTATGAGTTTGAGCTTATTGTAATAAAATTTTAGTAGATTGTATAAATCAATAATAGACTTTTACTAACTTTCAGTTTTCAATCCAGTTGACCCGTTTTGCTTTATGGTAACAAAATTTCTTTTTACCCATTTGGATAGGTGTCTCATATGAATATATTCATCACTAAACGAGCTGAAATTATTAGTTTAGCAATTTGTTATTCAATGTTATTCTGGCCTTCACATAATTATATTGCGGATTACAGTCAAGTATGTGTTCGGTTTAAGCAGAACGACCTAAATTCTTAATTTAAACGGGTCATATGACCTCTCACTATTCCAAGTTAGTGCTGATTGGAATCAGAATCAGAGGCTCATCATATTCTATATTTTTACTTAGAAGTCATAATGTTCTAACATGTACTTTCTTATAAAATGTTGTTACTTAGCCTGTCCTCATGCTTTTGATTTTTTGTGTGGAAAACACCGAAACTGCTGAATACTCTAAAAAGTTTAAATGTGAGATATAAGTGCTCATTTTATGCACAAATGGGGATTACTGATGTAGTGTTGTCTTTATTTAAGCCTGCATAACTATTTAGTACCATGTTGCAACATTGTCAGTACAATAGACAATGACTATTTGTTAGCATTTGATATAAAAAGAATAGTTTTACTAAATATAAATATTATGATGTTGCAGAGTATATTATAATGTTGCAGAGTTTTGGAAGACTACATACAATGTTACGTTTGTGGAAACAGTGTCATTCGGGACTACTGCAACATTTACATTAATCCAAACATCATACTTGCTCATATATATTGGCCTTGCATGGCTTCCAATAGTGGGACTTTTTTTCCCTTTGATGATTATGCTATTGGTTCCTGTAAGACAATACATTTTGCCAAAGTTTTTCAAATGCGTGAATCTTCAGGACTTGGATGCAGTCGCGTATGAAGAGGCTCATGTGATACCTTTTAATTATCCACGGGTAAGTGAAGCTTATTTTCATTTATCCTGTTATTCACTAAATAATCAGTTTAAGTTAGTTGCAAAGGTCATTTTGCATGTAATCTTAAGAGGGTTCGTGGCACGTAATACCTAAGTACATATTCGAGTGTTTTGAAGCTAAAAGCCCTTTATAACCGGGCTTTCAGAATGATCATTTTTTCAAATATAAAATGTTACCTATAATAATGTTAGTTTATGTGTTATGTATTGTAGGTAAAGATAAGGTAGAGTTTGTAAAAAGTTGTTTGTTTGAGAATACGTGTTGAGTGATTTAAGCGCGTAACTATACGAATGGTTATATGTAGCTCTGTTGTGGCAGATTCAGTTATGCCTCTTACAAATTCCAGTGGTGATTCTAGAGATAAGATATAGGGCTTAAGGCATTTAGTTTTTTGAGGTGTATCTCTCTCCCTATCTTTTGTAATCATTTAGAGAATTTAGCATATGTGAATTAATCATCATACATAACAAGGAAATGGTTTTGCTGAAAACTACAACATGTGACCTGTTAATAATGTTTCCCATTTATTACAGGTTTTAAAACCTCGAGCAAGTCTTGTGACCCACTGTCATCCCCTAATGTTGTTTCATATAACTTTAGCTCACATATTATTAAATCATGTAAGAGCCATATGCGTTGCAAGTAAATTTTAAGATAAATTCTATTATATATGCATAAAAATAAAGGTGGCAATTTCGACTAATGGCTTGATTTGGCATTAAGGTACAGCTGGTCAAAAATTAGAACCGGAACGGGTCACGAGTGGCAAGTTACCGTAACTTTACTTTTGGTATGTAAAAATAATTTATAGTTTATTAAAATACTACACCCGTGCAAGAAAACTTCTAATTTGACACAAACAAGTATTTGACATAATTGGCTACTTCTACCAAAATTTAAATATTGTAAAACCTCATAAAAACTTTTCAGTTTAATGTCGAGACTAAAACATCACGTAGCAATTTAAAGTTACTTTTATCATGAAATGAAGATTCTCAACAACGCTCAACCATTCGATGATAGAAATAAGGCCAAGCAGTGCAGGTGATTGAATACATCTATTGTATTTTTAATATAAAAAGTAGTATGTTCCTTTGCATCCATGTATTATATCTTTAGAAAACATTTATTCAAGTAAAACATTATGCTGCTTAGATGATATGTAGCAAACTTTGCAAACGACATAAAAGATAAAATATAAAACAGTTTAAGGTGGATTTAATACAATAATTTCATTCACATAAATAAGAGTAAAATTTATATCCCAATGTTCTTTTCTTTTATCTTATTTGCAGTTCCATTTATTGCATAGGTTGGGGTTTTGAATTTGTAATACATTTAACATTTGCCTATATAATATTTGTTCCTAAAAGAAAAAAACAAAACAAAGTTCCATTTATACTAAGTGCAAGTAACTTTTTATGTTTCACTTCAAACCCAAGGTGAAAGGGTTAATTAATATATTTTCAGTCCTATTGTTATACTAAGACTGATGCAGTTACGGAAGCAATCAAATGGCTCAAGAACAATCGAATGATCAAAGACCGAAACCATAAAGGTTTTCTTGACAAACGTCAAATTTCATAAGCTTAATAATCAAAAACTGTCATCTTACAATAACCAAAGACTCCTATAAATACTAATCCTAGCACCACTAAAATAAGAAAGGAAATAAAGCCCAATCAAATAATAATTGGGTAATATTCAATTACTAAAATTAAGCTAAAATAAGAAAGGAAATAAAGCCCAATCAAATAATAATTGGGTAATATTCAATTACTAAAATTAAGCTAAAAAGATAATCTCCAACTTGAAAGCATATCTTCTTATCAATATGGCTCAAGTTCGAATTGGTTATGACTCCGGCTGCCCTTTATAACGGGCTTCAGAAATGATCATTTTTTCATATAAATGTTACATTATATATAATGCTGGTTTATGTGTTATGTGATTGTAGGTTATAGATAAGGTAGAGGTTTGTAAAAGTTTGTTTGAGAATACGTGTTGAGTGATTTAAGCGCGTAACTATACGAATGGTTATATGTAGCTCTGTTGTGGCAGATTCAGTTATGCCTCTTACAAATTCCAGTGGTGATTCTAGAGATAAGATATAGGGCTTAAGGCATTTAGTTTTTTGAGGTGTATCTCTCTCCCTATCTTTTGTAATCATTTAGAGAATTTAGCATATGTGAATTAATCATCATACATAACAAGGAAATGGTTTTGCTGAAAACTACAACATGTGACCTGTTAATAATGTTTCCCATTTATTACAGGTTTTAAAACCTTGAGCAAGTCTTGTGACCCACTGTCATCCCCTATTGTTGTTGCATATAACTTTAGCTCACATATTATTAAATCATGTAAGAGCCATATGCGTTGCAAGTAAATTATAAGATAAATTCTATTATACATGCATAAAAATAAAGGTGGCAATTTCGACTAATGGCTTGATTTGGCATTAAGGTGCAACTGGTCAAAAATTAGAACCGAAACGGGTCACGAGTGGCAAGTTATCGTAACTTTACTTTTGGTATGTATATATATTTATAGTTTTATTAAATACTCACCCATGCAAGAAACATCTAATTTGACACAAACAAGTTTTGAGCATTTGGCTACTTCTACCAAAAATTTAGAATATGTAAAACCTCATAATAACTTTTCATGTTTAGTGTCGGACTTGAAAACCATGCACGAGGAAATTTTAATTTACTTTTATCATGAAATGAAGATTCTCAACAACGCTCAACCATTCGATGATAGAAAGAAGGCCAAGCAGTGCAGGTGATCGAATACATCTATTGTATTTTTAATATAAAAAGTAGTATGTTCCTTTGCATCCATGTATTATATCTTTAGAAAACATTTATTTCAAGTAAAACATTATGCTTCTTAGATGATTATGTAGGCAAACTTTTGCAACACATAAAGATAAAATTATAAAACTTTTAAGGTGGATTTAATACATAATTTCATTTAATAATGAGTGTAAAATTTATATACCAATTTCTTTTACTTATTTGCAGGTTCCATTATGCATAGGTTGGGGTTTTGATTTTGCATACATTTAACTTTTGCCTATATTAATTTTGTTCCAGTCATTTTTCTAAGTGCAAGTAACTTTTTATGTTTCACTTCAAACCCAAGGTGAAAGGCTTAATTAATATATTTTCAGTCCTATTGTTATACTAAGACCATATTTGATTGTATCGTTAATGAGGTTCCGTTGCAAAATCGTTGCCAATAAATGCATGCGGCAGAAGTTATTGTTTGGCTGGGAGCTTTGTTTCAATTGTTATATGATTATTCGTTATTTTTATCCTCTTAATTAACATACAAGTAGAATTCCACACATGGTGGGACATATGTAAGATTTAGAGTCGGACAATGCGAATTTGACTCGAAATAAGATCATAACGTCAATGCCTTGGATCATGGGTATGCAATCTTTTATAAAAAATGTTAGTTTCATATAATTTGATGGTTGACATTTTAAGTGAAGCTTAGTTTCTGCAAGTTATCAGGTAATAGTTAGTCAGCAAGCTGAGCTGTTCTGGCCGGTTCAAGTACGAGACTTCAAAGCTTTGTTTTGTGAATAAACTTTTTAAAAGTATATATATGAACCCAAAGTTATAATCCAAATCAGAACTTACATAAGTCAAAAATAGTTATAATCCAAAAATAATAACCATGATTATTAAAACAAAAAAGTAAACTATTTGTTTTATAATAAATAAAAATATATTATTAAAAATTTTAAAAAAAATCCCGTGCGCGCACGGGTATTATAACTAGTTTATCAATAACAGTTAATGCATACTTTATATATACTCATCATTTCAACTATATATAACACATCATCAACGCAAAAATGATTGTTTTTTTAACTTATAAATGAATAATGCGTTATACCCAAAGTATCTTTTTAAATCTTTTTTTTTTTACTTTCCTAAAGAAAGTCTTTCTTTTATTTAAAAAGTTGTTTTATAAACACAAGTACAAATTACATTTAATATATATAATATATCATTTCATCTATATATAACACATATCTTTGAGTTGAATTATCGTATGTTACAATATTTATAAATTAATTTTGATTCTCAAGTATAATTATTTAACGCTATAACGTGCGACGATTTTATACTTTTCTTCTTTTTCACAATAATTACATTTGGCCCAAAATTCTATCTTTCTATGTAAAATTATATACACATCATAGATAAGTCATCAACAATGACACAAAAAAATAATAATAAGGGAAAAGTTTCCTAACATAAGTGTTCTTGTGGTCTGTGATGATTTGAACTTATGTTTAACATCTAAATATACATGACAATAGAACCAGTGGAGAGGAATTAAATTATAATCATACATTTATACAAGAATTACGTAATAGATATAGTTAACCCATTGACGAGCATAAACGTCCAAATCAAGAGACAACAAAAAAAAACACTAAAATGTAACCCTAGAAAGAATTTAGTTCAAAAATTGCCCCGGAAAGATAAAATGGGCGCTTGACGTGCACGCGCTCAGCCAAATAAAAACCTATGAGCCGAATCGCCACAAAAAGCAAAAAAACAAAAACCTGCAAAGCTACGTTAATGTTCACCCTAATAAAGACCAAAATAATATACACACTAAAAGAACTTTAAGACTCGTAAACCATGACGACATGCTAGCACTTAAGCGTCCTGCATTGAGGTATTCGTTCTTGTTGGACTTGATGGACACGTTTACATCAGCTGAACCTGAATAAAAAATATCGATAATTTAATGATGTACAAAAATTAAAACCAAAGCATGTCAGATATACGTAGACAATACTTACAGTCGTAATCAGTCCATCCAATTCGTTTCCTTGATAAATCATAAACAAAGATCTTATCTTTGAGTACAAGATCTGCAGTAAACAATCATACCAAAAAGGTCATATGAGTATATGACATCAATGAAAACACACGTCAACCGTTGCAGGTTAAAGAGTCTTTTATATCGTTACATATTACTATAAAATTGATGCTATTATTACACACCTCCAAGAACTGTTACTGCATTGTTTGATTTTTGAAAGCCAATGCACCATGGAATACCACCACCCTGAAGAAAATTTGCTCAATTATTAACATATGACGTATGTGTGAGATGTCTAAAAACTCAAATCTAATGAGCCAAATAAATATAAAGAAAGTGTTCTGTAACGACCACTAGTGGGCAAAGACGTAATCTTGGAATGAAACGTCAAAAAAAGGGTTACATTTATTTTGGGAACATTAATCATGTCGATTGAGAGATTATGGAAAGAAAGTAAAGACAAAGGCGAAAGTATAAACTCACAACAGGATCCCCTAGCACAAGGTAATTTTCTGGTTTAAGATTCATTGATGCACCTCCCGCGAAGTTTAAATAAACTTTGGGAAATATCAGATTTATGCTGTTCATCAAAAACCAAAATGATCATTCATATGTTTTAAAAATAAAATTTAAAAATTTAAAAAAAAAGGAATTTTAGGAAGCACCTTGACTTCACTAAATAACATTGGGTATCCTTTGAACTGAATGCAACTACTAACTGTGAAACGGCAGCGGTTATCTGCAATCAAGAAGCTTATACGTCACAAAAAGTTACCTAAATGGTTCATTTTTCAAACGTAATGTCAGTAATTATATGAAAAGCAATGAAAAAATCTAACAGCATCAACAAACGAATCATAAGCTGGCGCAATGAGATATGTCAATGTTGTTCCAGTATCAATAATTGTTCCTTGATTATCAGATGTTGCAAAAACTGATACGTCAATAGGCAACAACTGCTCACCAACGGAAATACTCTGCAAATCCAAATTGTAATGAGGCCTGAAAATTGAAAATCATGAAAGGTTAAACTTATCATAACACTTAAATTGATTTACTTTTCAAAAAGGCTGAATTATTATGCATTTAGACTTCACACGGCAACTCTTAGCATATACAACTGGTTTTGAATTCAGTATTCAGGACCAAAAAACCAAACACCTAGACACGGTCAAAGCACGCCCGCCCAGTGTGCTTCTTTCACGACATGCTCTGGTCCAGAAGTCGAAAGGGGAGGCAATAGAAAGGGGTCTCCCTCTCTTTGTCTTCTTCTCGCCGCTTTTCTCGTCCATCCTGCTCTGCGCTCCTTATATAGGCTATACACTCTGCTGAATGAAAAAGTTTCCCCATTCCCATTTCACTCTCTCGTGTTTTGTTGTTTTCTAACCAGTAATCATTATTTTATCTTTTAAGAAAGGCAAACCCACACACACCCCGAGTTTGTCCACAAAGGGACTTAAACCCTTGGGGAGAAACACATTGATACTACACCATGGTACCGCTAAGGAAGACTGAAAATGTGTTAAAAAGAGCATCATTACATTCTAGCTTTATGCACTTTGATGGAAATGAAGTGATTCTAAGAGAACAATCCCAAAACTAAGGGTCTGTTTGGATGCGTGACATGATTATGTAATCACCAGAATGTACATCCTTGAGAAAAAAAGGAATTTTTCTTGTGATATGAAGTAAAAGCCTCTCGAATTAGGTAAGAGATGGGGTGAAAGTAACTTTATTTTACGGTCTAATAATAAACTTGTACTTGGTAAAAACTGATTATTTGACCCCTAAATAGAACAAAATTTGTTTATCAGAATAGTAACGGCTAATTATTGCTGCTGTTCAAAAACACTGATTACTGCGATAGCAAGTTGTAATAATCAGATGATCGGTTTCAAAACTTGGTTTAATGAGAGTAAAAGACTTGTGACAATTATTTCTAGATAATGTCCACACAGAAAGATCACGATTGAGAGAGTGAAAAGTTTGCATACTCATAATTGATACGTACTGTGATGGAACAAGGGGACTATAAACCATGTTTGGAGCCGTAATCTCACCAAGAACAAGTTTTCCACCACCATTCCCATCTCCTCGTAAGCAATGAGAGAATACTTTTGGAGTAATCCCTTGAGCCGAAAGTTGTGATATTACAGATAACTCGCGTTGCCCAAATCCAAATATTCCATCCATTGCTTTCTCTGAACTTGTCAAGCTACCATACTGATAGGTACTACACCTGTCATTAAAACAACAAACTTCTAGGAATGTAATCATATTTGCATATTGGAGTTGATGTACAATCATACATACACAAAGAAATTCGCAAATCTGATTGGTGAGGTTTTAACGGAAGAAACCCTTTTCTTATTAGTTGATAAGTATCATATTTGGATGTGCATTCTGAAAGCGAGTATGTAATACTAAATTATCGCAATTAGATAACCAGTTGTAGTACCGTGTGCAGAAATTGTGTTTATTATGCATCGTCAGAAGTGAGAACGATCTTTTAGTGTTTGTCCAATTCTGATAAATAAAAGGAAAGGAAATCAGAAAAATAGAGGGTGTTTAAGATTGCCTAAATAACTGTTTGTCTGCTTATTTTTTACGCAGTGTGAATGTTAAGATAAAACTGTTTATACTAAATAAGCATTAACAGTAAGCAGATTAAACCTGCTTATTCTTTATGCAGATAATTAGTTAATATATCACCAATCTCAATCATCGCTTTAGGAAACACATCAGATGGGATGATATTTTAATCCAAACATTAAAAGATTAGTAACATGAGGCTACTCAATTTTTTATTGCTTGTGTTGGTGTGCAAGTTAATTGATAAGAGAAACTCACCCAAAAGTAATAGAAGCGGAAGAATTAGTAATCACGGAAGGATCCACAACCGTGTCAAAATATAGCAAATCGGTAACATAATGACCAGATGTCCCACTATTGTCTGCATAATGAAACTCGTAATGACATTGATTGTCTTCATCAGAACATGACGCATCTGCAAGTCTAATGCTAGATGAACATATGGAATCTGAACATGACACCAAAGAAGCAGTTGAAGAACTTGCAGCATCAAACATATTAAGCGGAATCTATCACAAAGTAAAAAAGCAAGCTTCAGTAGCAAGCACTATACTCATCTTATCAATTGCAACAATAATTAAAAGAGCTAGAACTGGAAATATACCCCAAAACTACTCAAATTAGGACAATCAATGCAAGAACTGCAAGTAACCCACAAGACGTCACTTCCTGTATCGATTTGCACATTGAATTCTCTTGGTGGAGAGCCTAATTTCACTTTTGTATAGTACAACCTACAATACAATCACATGTTACAAAATTGAGGAGCTTAAAATGTGCACAGAACAGGATAGAAGATAATTCAGAAGTTATGAATATATAAACGATGTAGTTTTCCTTGTTCAGGATACCCGGGGAGAACCCAATGAATAAACACTATTTGTTTCACTATTCCCAAAGGATAATAGCATATTATCCGCGACTTATAAACACAATAATCCAATAATCAATTTCACTCTTTAAAGCGATTTTATAAAAAATATACTATTTAATGCAAGCTATGAAATTTGCCTATAAAAAGGTCAGATTTTGGAAGTCAAGCTTGATGAGCATACGAAACACATCACACTCATGTAACCTAGAACAAAGAACAAATTTCCATCGAGGGTGTTTGGCATCGTGTCTCGAAAGTGAATATTTGATATGAAATAGTTTAAATGTGATAATCAGGTGTAACAAAACAGTGGTAGTAGATAGCGTTAAGAATTTTTATGATTTTTAAGTTGTGATAATTAGATGGTAAGTTGTTTAAAAGGGATGTCTGGGATTGCTTATACGTTGTTGAAATAAGCCGTTTTAAAAACCAACTCTAAAGAGCTTATTTAAAACAGCTTATTTCACACGAAATATCACATATGCAGTCAAAATAAGCAATCCCAATAAAAACAGTAAACAGATAAGCAGTTTAAATAAGGAATGCCAAACTACTCATACATATTTGATAATCAATATTTGTTTGGTTGCACAGTTGCACTATGTCTCTCACTCTATCTGTGACCTACTTATCCAACTATCTCCAAGGTGGCCTAGTGGTAAGATGTTCCCATAATCTTAGAAGAGACCATCGTTCAAAACTCACTGGGTGAACATCGTGGGGTGACTAGGGAAAAGTCCGGAAACGGCCAAGGAATACCAGTTAGGCAGCATACATCAGAGCCAAAAAGTGCTCGAATTTCCGGTAGGGGGTGTTCATCGGTTAGTTTATCGGGTTGTTCGGTTTATTTGGTTCGGTTAGTTCGCTTAAGTTTTTTTCTGGGTAAAACCTAACCGAACCTAATTCAAATTGAAAAAAAAATTATAGAACAACAGTTTGTGTGTCTTTAGGAAGAAATTTGGAAAATTGGATCCTTGCATATTTATGTAGCGCAAGTATAAAAAATTGGAAATAAAGGGAAAATCAGAACCATGAATTCATATAGTATTTTCCTTTATAATATAAAGAAGTTTAATATATAGAAGCACGAAAGATAAGAATGAAGTTCCATCTTTTCTCATTTCCTTTATATATTTGATTTTTATTAATAGTTTAAGAAGGCTTTTCTTATGAACAAAAGATTTTGCTGAGGCCTGAGGGCAACATTTGATTCGGGTTGAGGGCAACTTGAACAAGAGGCCCAAAATGCTAACAAATATTGCGTTAGATAATACAGATACTTGACCAATTGTAGAGGGCACTGCCCCCCTCTCTCATACACTTGCCTCCGCCCCTGTACTGGGGGCAATGGGACTCCTATTCGCCCTACTCATCTACCCTAATCCTAGTTCTCCACAAGTTCCTATCAGGCTACATCTTTATTAGCCTACTAATACAGTTTATGATCTTATCACTTAAAAAGGCTGATCACAGACAAGAGGCGTGCTCTTAGCAAAAAGCTAGTTGTCTAATGAAAAGTTTGAATTGAGCAAGAGATGAAGAAGACGTTCATGGAATCATGGGTGGTTATTGTCCTGATTTGTTTAATTGTCCTGATTGGCCATCTCCTTAACATATAAAGGTTATATGTAACTTGTTACTAACAATTAACCTAGCATGTAGTGCCATAAGATCATAGAGTCGTATGGTCACAAAAATGCAAATCTGCAATGCCTTGATCAAGCCATCTAAGAAGTAGGAAGCTGCAGATATTGATAACTACCTCCTTAAACAGGCACTCAATAAGATTGTATACTTATTTATTGACTAAGTACTTCATGATCGACCCATAGAATCTTCCAAAAAACCTTGAACAAGTCATCTAGGACACTACAAATATTATTAACTATCTCCTTAAACAGGCACTCCATAAGATTGCATGCTGATTGACTCGATACTTCATGATCGACCCATAGAATCTTCCAAACAAAGTTAAAATTACTACTGTAATAATTATTGAACTCAGGTCTAATAACAGTGATTCACTTGCTACTAAAATACATTATAAACTAGTGTATAGTTCCCAACATTCCATAAAATACATAAAACAGAAACTGACCACTGACAACTTAAATATTTTGAACCAGCAAATAACCACATGTGTTTACACTACACACGTGGGTAAGACGAGTTACCATTTTGTCCAATCCACAACACTAAGATGCACAAAAAAAACATTTCCAAAAATACATCATATCATTATTACCTATGGCGATCAAACTACAAAAATTAAGGAATTTTAATGACATATTATGTATTTTGAACCAGTAAATGACCACGTGTGTTACTTACACGCGCAGGCAGCCAGGCACGACACATTGCTATTTTATCCAATCCGCAACGCTTTACATACAACAAACTAAACGTTCCACAAAAGCCCACATTTCTTTAATCCCAAATTACCACAAATAGAAACTTTAATAACAAATTTAACATTATACCCATTCCATTAACCCACATTTACGTATATTTAAGCGAAATCATCAAATAACGACATAAACATAATATATACAGAAGAATTTGTTGGTATAACTATCTACCCTATACATACAACAGCAATGATAATGACAAGTTCATCCCAATGTTTCTCATCTGCAAGTTGAACAGCAAGGCTGTCGCTGCCATTATCCTCTTTTCCCATGACCCACTTAACAACACCATATAAACTGCGACAAGCACTACCTGAACCTTTCCCGTGACCCACTAAAAAAATATATACAGTATATTTTTTTGAATTCGGTTTTCAGTTGGGTTTACATTTTGCCAAAAGTGTATCCAAACCGAAGACCGAATATATAATTTATGTTTAACTCTACCATAAAAACACTAACAAGTCATTATCTCCAACATAAAAACACAATAATCCAAAATCATCACTTTCACAACACAATATTAAAAAGCATGTCACTTCATTTCTCTATGCAAAACATAAAAACTAAAAAGTTGATATGAAAATAAAAAACAACATCCTTAAAAAAAACATGTTACCCGCCGTAGTAGGGATCAGAGGTACCAAAAACATCAAAATCAACAACACCACCACCTTGCAAGACACGTGCGTGTCTGACACGGTCACGTGCCTTCAATATTTCCACCTCCACCGTTTTATTCACCGGAAAAGCCCTTGTTAAACTGAGAACCCTCGCTCCACCGTCACAACCCACCGCCACCGCCGCCAGTAAAATGATCACCAGCAAGTCGCCGCTTTTTGATGGCATTTTGAATTTATTTTTTAGTATAATACTAGTAATGTTTTATGTACGTAATTTGTTGTAGACGGTTTGGTTTGGGTGTTTGGGGGGAGAAGTAAAAGTTGAAGTCGTCGACTAAAAAGACATAAGTCGTCTTTAGCTGACCCCATTTTTAAAGTACTTTTTTTTTATGTTTTTAATTTTAGAAAGTAGGGGAGTGTACGGTTCGGGTTTTTTTTTTGCTAAAATCGAGAATATTTGGTTTTATAAAACTCATAATCGAAATCGTTCAATTTTTGGATGTTCGGTTTTTTCGGTTTATAATCGATTTCGATTTGGTTTTTAGCTTTTTAACCGTTTATATTTGAGTGTGACCAATTTATATTTTATACCAACAAACTTGTTTTACATAAAAAAAAATTTGTTATTCTCCTTTGTTTTTTTGTCAATCTGATACTAATAATGTTTATCCTAATTTTCTAAATTACACATATAGAAAAGATACACACATGCAAGTAAACATACACATAGTATGATCATGGTCACATATGTATAATGTATTACTAATATATTGTTAAGTAAACACACGTACACAATAAACACGCATATAAATGTTAAAATAAATATATTATAATTCTACCAACAAAATGAATATGAATTTATAAACTTTATTTACGTATATTATGCTAATTACATATTATTATATAATAAAACCGATTCGGTTAAGGTTTTACGTTTCGGTGTTTTGAAAAAGTAAAAACTCAACCATCGGTTTCTAGTTTTGATCGGTTATTTCGGTTCAGTTTTCGGTTTGGTTTTAGTTTTTTCGGTTTTTCTAGCTCACCCCTAAGCGAAAGAGTGCATATAACCAGGGTGTAAAAACTAAAAAGACCCGAGCTTGATTCGGATCCGAACCCGATTAAGCATGTTCATATATATTATTCTCAGCTTTGACTCGAATTGGACCCGACTTGAATTGACCCAAACCCTATCAATCCGTCCCGATTAACACCCCTACATATGACCACAAGCATGCACGCGTGAAGCAACAAAACCAAGAAAGTTTGGTCGTACATATCACCGGATAAAAAGTTCCATGTGTAAGTGTGCCGGTGTATTTTGTGTTTAAGGGTCTGTTTGGCAAGAACTTTTTATAGCTTTTTTAAAACTGCAAGCTTTTTGTTGTAAAAATAAAGCTCCAAATAAAAACATTCTTTGTTTGGTTACATTAAATGAAAGCTTTTATTTTCATCAAACAGCTCCAAACGATGTATTAGGTGACCGCGCGTAGCTGCGGAGCCTAATATCTGACAAACTTTTCTGTTCAACATATTTGTATTTATTATTATAACTTAAAATTAAATGATAAACAAATAAGTTTTACATTTGACTTAAAAACTCAATAAATTACAATAACATTTGAATTTGAGAGCTCAAATCGCCTCAAGAGTCTATACGAAAATCTTGTACTTGTTCCTGTGGTGTAGCTTCTAGCTCAAATATATCCGCAGGCATCTTCGCAACAACAACTTAACCAATATCATCAAATTTCTTCACGTCATTATGGAAAAATGGTTTGCATTTGTTTTTAGGGCTTGGTAGCGTTAGTAAACAAACTCTTCTCTCCAACATAAGCATACTCTTTATGTCTTGCATCTTTTGAAAAATCATGTACTCATGTATTAGTCTAACTAAACATATGTAACTTATAAAAAAATAAAGTGTGTTTCAGACTAAACTAAATGAAGCAATAATGACGACGATAATGCTAAATGTAGTTTGATCTCGAGAAGAAAATGATCAGTTTCATTTTGTGATAGCAGTTTAGATTCAGATGATGGAAAAGGCGAAAATGGCGATAAAATTGACACATCGAAAAAGAAGGAGGAAAACAAAGAGGATAAGGCAAAAGAGTTTGCATTATCCTTTTATGTTTACCTGCTTTCTTTTAATAAGCACGTCGCATCAATAACCATAACTTTTTAATCAACTGAATCTGAAGTGTGATCGCATAATGAGCACTGACCTTTTCTTCTGAAGATCAAAATACATTAAACATCTTCGTCATCGCTTTTACAGAATTTAATTGGATATGAAACCCGTGATTTTTTTATGTACTGACTTTTTACTTTAAACCATGCAAGTAAAAGATGTCATAAGTATTTTGTCCAATGATAAAAGTTAGCAAAAAAATTATCTCAAACACACATATTTTTACTGCACGCATGCGCAAATAATATTAGCTCCAAATCATGAAAAACATTTCAAAAAAAAAAGTCGCAAACATTTTGTGTATGAGAACATGCCTAAGATAAAGAACATTTATTTATGCATAAATTAACAGAATATAACACTATAAAAATATAATTTTCAAGCAAGAAAACTCACAAAAGCATTTTGACTTTAAACCCCAGTTTTTGACCCAAAAAACTGGCTACATTCAATGTCTTTCTGGTTCGGCTCAAAAATAGAAATGTGGCTACCAAAAACGGTTGTGATTTCTGACTCCGAGTTTCTGATCGACCATAAGTACAACCCAACACAGGACCAAGCTATCATAGAAAAAAAACTGCTATCATAATCAGAAAGGTGATTTGCATAGTTTATAACCAAAACAAGCTGACGAAAAAATATAATGAGTCAAATGCAACCCACAAACAAAATGAACCAACAAATTACTAAACGACATGGACGAAACAATCAAACAACATGACATAACACATAACAACTTCGTTTCATTAATGAGTAAGCTACAAAATCTAATGAGTCACATACAACCCACAAACAAAAATGACCCAAAAAATTACTAAACAACACTGTTAGCCTTACTATTTTGTAAAGCTTGCGTCTAACACGTGAATTAGACTAGCTATAGACCAACTGCTAAACGCATGGACTATTATTGTATATGTGGTATAGATAGCTTTGTGTTAGGCTATAAATACCCCCCATGACTCTCCATGAGGGGTTGGTTGAATCATTGTGTAAACTTCTCCTTTTCTTAATAAACACATAGTTCATTCCCTTTCTCTCTCTACTTTCTCTCACTAAAACAATGGTTCATCTATTGTTCTTTGATCAACCAAGACCCCCCGAATAAGGTGGTTTTGTATCGCGTAACAAGTGGTATCAGAGCTAACCAAGGGTGTTTTGTTATTGTGTTTGTTGTTTCAGCTTATTTATAGCTTATATACAGCTTATTTCGTAGGCTTATTTGTCTAGAAATGTCACGGTTTGTTTTGTTGTTATGTCAAATGTTCAAATCTGTCCTAGAGTCTCAACAAGCTTTTCGTATATCAAAAAGGGGTGTTACATATTTTTAGTTGTTTATCAGCTTATTAAAGCTTATTTTTAAGCTTTATATGTCTTAAGCTTAATGGATTGGTCTGGTTATGCTTATTTCGTCCCTGTATAAGCTTATTTAAAGCTTACTGTTACTGCTTATCTGGTGGTTTTTGTCACAACAAATATGCTTATTTTCAAAGCTTATTTTCTGGGTAATACACCTTTTTGAAGCTTATCTGGTCTAGATCCGCTTATTATGTGCTTAAAAGACAGTCTTTTCGAGCTTATTTTCTGGGAAAAACAGCTTTTTGAAGCTTATTATTTATGGGTTTTAAATGTGCTTATTTTTGAAGCTAACAAAGCAAAAGGAATACAGATCCACATTTTTAGCTGTAAAGGACAGTGTTTTTGTGGTTTTTGCAAAATGACAAAATCGTACCAGAGTGGTCCAGGCGAACTATACATTGAGGCGAATTGTACAAGTCACTTTGGGCAATTTATACATTGCCACATCAAGCGAATTATACCAAAACCTGAGGGTGAATTATACCAAAGCCAAGTCATGCAAAGTATACAATTGAGCCTAGGCGAGTTATACACTATCCTTAGGCGAGTTATACTCCATGACTGAGTCAACTCGGTAATTACCGAGTTAACCGGTTCGACTCACTGAGTCTGTTATAATTGAGTCAAACCGGTAAGCACTGAGTCAGTCAAACAGAAATGAAGAAATAGAAGAGGACAGACTTGATTAGACCATATACAACAACATACGACATCAACAACAGCCAACAACATTCATAATCAACAAATCCATCCCAAATCCTAAATACATCATCACGTTTAACCATCTTCCATCAAACTAATACATCTCACAAGACTCGATAATTACAATGAATAAAAAAGAAATTGATCTCAGTTTTCTGTTTCGTGTTGTACCATACACGCAATGACCTTCAAGATCACGAACACGAAAAGATTCATCATAGATCTATCAAAAGCATAGCCTTTTCTTTTATGTCCGAACTTAAAGAAAGAATGTTAACAAACTTTCTATATCAATCTTTATTTTGTTTTGACAAAACAAAAAAACCAATAACCACACCTGCCCGAGACCCATATTCAAAGGATCTTAATGCCTCTAGTCTTTTATGTTCTTCATGGATTAAAAGTACAATCAATTAAATGGGTCTACGTTCGTTTGTTTTTTTTGTAGATGAGATAGAAAAGATTTTTGTAGATGAGATGGAAGAGATACGTTATTTTTTTGAGATTGGAAGATAAGGTGGCATGACTTTGGGATGTGATGAAGAAAGTACCACAGAGATGGAACTTTGACTTGCGTTTTTTATTATAGATTAGGGTTTGGTTTGCCCTAATTTCAAGGAATGTGGTGCTATTTAAATGAATAAATTAGGATCCGGGGTTTATTATTTTAAGTTGGACGCATATCATGAAGTTGGGTTGGTGTGTCTAGTTTAATTTTTTATGGGCCAAATGTTTTAATGGATACATAATAGGCCGTGTATTATCTCAGTTGGTGGACCGGGTATTCTAAATTGATGTTGGGTCGGGCTCTATTGAAGAATTCTTGGGCAGCGAGTTTTGTTTTTGGTCTGGGCCTAATGTATATCATGTTAACTAAACTTGGGTCGTGGAAATTCATAACAGGCCGGGTCTTAATTGAAAATTGTGGGCCGAGTATTCATGTATTTTAGGCTAGGATAAATTAGCTAAAATTGGTTATGGTTTATATTAATTGGGCTGTTAAGTGGTGGTTATGTTAATGGATTGAGCCGGGTAGTAAAACAATATTATGTCGGGTAATGTCTAAGTGATTGGGTTTTATTATTTGAACGAACGTTTTTATGGTATTTTTTTAGCCGATATCCGATAACCATCAAAATTCACGAACAACAACACAACAAACACAATACATTACACTAAAAACGATCCTTATCAAAATTCACCTTCACGCTTAAAGGCTTTTATTGAATTTTTATGACTACGGAGTTTTTGTACGATGGTACTTATTTGGGATTGAAGTAGTATTTCACGGGGAGTGTACTTATTTCGTCTTCGGTTCTTTCTACCTCCTCAACGAAGATGACTTGTTCGGGCATATACAGTTTGTAATGAAGACTTGGATATCTAGTTGCTTTTGTGATTCTTTCTCCCTATACCCACAAAGTAGCTATCACTTTAAGGAGTTACATTGTAGTACTCAGTGTCTCACGTAGTTGAGGAGATTTCAAGAGGCGTTGTATTTGTATATTTTGGTGCGGGTATATGGTACTAGAGATTTGCCTCTACATCGTTCTTCACTACACAGATAGTACAAGATTAAGTCACAAGTCGGAGATTTTGCTTCATTCTTGGGTTCGTTTCATCGGGTTGTCTCCATCAGTGGTCATCAGTATTAACCTACAGAATTGATAAAGGGATTTAGATCAGGTTGATCAAGAGAGATCTGTAAAGAGAGTACCGACATCTTCTCACAGACTATTGCTTATGCAGTCATGGGCTATGAAGCTAAGTAAGCAGTTCTAGTTGGCATAAGATGTACACATGTGTAGGATGATTCCTCAATTAATCATTATCCTGGAGGGAGAAAAGTACACTTCCGTGTCCTAATTGATTTTGGTGCTACGGTTTTAACTTCAAAAAGGGGATAAAGTGTGTATTTTGGTTTGAATTCAAACAAGACTGGAATGCTTCCTAAGTGAGACGATGTTGATGATATCATCCCCTCCCACATAGTATCCTAAATGAGAAAGGATGTCTTTGAGCCAAGTTGGAGGAGGTTGTATGACTCAAGACTAGTGCATTGATTCTTAATCAGTCTCAAGGGTGTCTGTTTGAGAGGGAGCTGAAGAAAGAGAGCCTACTAGTTGAGAGGGAGTAAAAACTCAACTAGATACTGCACAAGAAGTTCAGAGCATAATTCATATCAAAGCCGAAGTATTCAGATAAGGAAACTTCAAGGATGACAATTGGAAAGCAGATTCTAGAAAACTTCGACATGACCAGAAGTGCAAGAAATGAAGTTTTTCAAGGCATGCAGCTGATTCAGAAACTTTAAGATGACCATAAGTGTATGAAGAAAGGTGTTGAAGACATGTCAAGAAGTTATGAGTAGAAATCTAATCAAGACCGAGAGCATCAGTAGAGAAAACTTCTAAAGCTGGAGTATTCAAGAAGATCAAGGTCGCCGAAGACAATCTCAAGGAATACTGGACTTCATTGTTATCGTGTTGATAATCCTTATCAATTTACTTTATTTTTGCTTGTAGGAAACATTGTAACCAATTCACGTGTGACACCATCTTGGAGGGAGATTGTTAGCCTTACTATTTTGTAAAGCTGGCGTCTTATACGTGAATTGGACTAGCTATAGACCAACTGCTAAGCGCAGGGACTATTATTGTATATGTGGTATAGATAGCTTTGTGTTAGGCTATAAATACCCCTCACGACTCTTCATGAGGGGTTGGTTGAATCATTGTGTAAACTTCTCCTTTTCTTAATAAACACATAGTTCATTCCCTTTCTCTCTCTACTTTCTCTCACTAAAACAATGATTCATCTATTGTTCTTTTATCAACCAAGACCCCCCTAAATAAAGTGGTTTTGTATCGCGTAACAAACACAGCCAAAACAATTCTAATTCAGAAACCAAGATACTAACATCTAATGGCCCAATAAAGAATCTAATTAATCAAGTAATTCATGGGTTTCACAACAGGATCATATTAATACCAAAACTAGTGTTGCAAAAAAAGGTATACAAGACTAATTAATCACCGCCTAGGCGCTACAAGGCCACTGACCTTGTCGATTTATGTAATTGGATCAAACAAATAGGTCAATCGTGGTCAACAGCGATCAATGATGGTCAAACTTGCCGGAAACCTTCTAATCTTGTCGGAAGTACCTAAAACGCACCGTGTACTTGTTTTGATAACTTATAATAAATGTTTAAATCTATTACAAGTTGTTTTTTGGAAAAAAATCTTGCCAATATACCTAAAACTCGCCGAAAATACACAAAACTTGCCGAAAATACTCAAATTTTGTCAGAAATGCCAATATGATTAATCGCTGATTAATCCCGCCTAAACCTATTACAAGCTACAAGGTGGTAGACCACTCGGCTAACGATTCACGATTTTTGCAACCTTGACCAAAACAGATATGAAACAATCGATGATTGTGCACGAAGGTTGGCCAAAGAAGGATATGGAGACAATATTTACATAAGTAGGAAAACGAAGGTAGGTAGAAAAGATCTTGACAATGATGTAATGCCCTAATAAATATACATTTATGCGTTAATGGACCAACTAAGAACTCAGTTAACCAAATAACACAGAAAGATAACAAAACGACCCCGTTAATGTCAAAACAGCGTCGCCTGGACGCCTAATTTATAATTTAGTGTCATGGCTGCATTAATATAAATGTCGTGTGATGCGGTTGTCATAAGGGACTTCTACAAGAAGTTTTGCAACTCCCGAGGCAGAGTACCTAACCATTGTAGTAGTAGTAGTAGTATAGGCAAGACTCGGAGGTTGTTATCGTTCTCTAGAGAAATAGGTTGGGAGGGCTTGATCACGGTCTAATAGAATTCTAAAGGTTGAGAGAAAATTATTTTTGTATTTTTATGTTTATAGGAAAGCAGGTAAAATCATATATTTGAGAGGTTGGTTGGTTTTAGCTATTAAACCAAATATAAACTAAGCTATTGGTGATAACAATATAATAAAAGATTGTGTTCATTTAATCATGTATTACTCCCTAGATTGCTTCTCCTAGTGTTGTTGCTTTGTCACACTTGTGATGATCTATGTAACTATTTCCTAATTCATGAACGAATTACACGAACCTGTCATCTATTTAATATTTCGTTGAGGCAAAACACAAAGTAAGGTAGTACGAAGACTATTACCCGGCCCCCAAGAGTATATTAAATGCATTTGAAATATATTAAAAGTGGATCAACCATAAAAGGGGCAAGGTAGTATGAATACTGTTACCCAATGTTATCCTTTCTATACAATCATGTTTTCCTAGACATATCAACACCGATACAAACAAAAGCTGGTTTTCTAAGACCTAACATGCATATTCATCACAAGAAGCAACACCACTAAGATCTACATTATAGGTTTCATACAATCATAAATAAACACAATAGAAGGTTTAGCCAAGCATGTTAAAGATAAAGCAAGAACAAATAAGAATCACACAACAAGACATATTGAATGATTAAGATAGTCTTACTTGATTAAAACATGAATTGAAGGAAGTAAAATAGGGTTTTGAGGCCATAAAATCGTCCCTAACAGCTGCTAAACGAACTAGGGTTCGTCCCTTTCTTTTACTTTAAAGTTACACACTTAAAACCCTAAATTCGGGTTTGTATTTATAAGAAAAATGCTGCGACGGCGTCGCATTTTAGTCGTGACGCCGTCGTGAAAGAGAATCTTCAAGATCTGCGTGTGAGTCGGTGCGGGCTAACGCCGTCTCGAAATGTTGTGACGCTGTCACTTTATGGGTTATGACGGCGTCGTGTATAGCTTGTGACGCTGTCTCCAGGCTCTATGAGCACAAATCTTAAAGAGTCTTGGTGTCGGTCCGTAATATTGTCCATTTCTTCTCCAAATGAGCCCAAGTCACATGTAAATCTTCCAAATGTCTTCCAAAGATGAGAAAACCTGAATAGGATCGATTATGTACTATTTTGGTATATTATTATATTATATATATTTTCTTATATGATCTTTATATGTTTTATATTTAATATTACTAAACTTATACATATATACTTATTTAACTAACATATTATTAAAAACAATTATTTTATAAATTTAATATAAAAATTATAAACATGTGATTTTGGGGGTTAAACGACCCCAAAAAAGTAAATAATATAACACCTCATCAGCAATAATGTAAGACATGATTCTGCTAAGATTTGTCACATACACTTCATATACAAGCGAATATATATCACTGAAAGACAATGCAAGACTGATTTACACAAGGAGACATGCACACAGATACTTGGAAAACTATTAACACACATGAAATGTGGAGAAACACATAATCAAACATCACACAAAATATAGGCAATTATAGTATTTTCTATGCAAATCACTCAAAGATTTTGTTGCTAAAATATATTGCATAAAAACATTATAATAATTTTTCACATCTTTTACGTTTGATAATCACAAAATATTAAAACATTCAACGTTTAAAATTTAAAACGTAAATAAGTAATTAGTTAGTAAACCTCTCATTTCAACAAAATAATCACTTTCATGGTATGAATAATTAAATGGTTAATGCATTTTATGATCAAAGGAATTTTTATTAACCTACCACTTTTATTAAATGTTGATAAAACATTTTTAAAACATTACAAAACATTTTCTACAATTAAAATAAATGTTTTATTCAAAATAACCTTTTTGAAATCTCAAAATTTTCAGACCTTAACGGCTAGAAAAGTTCCAAAAAATTCCCCTTACCAACAAGACAAACTGGGGAAGATCCCCACCAGTATAGGGACGGGGGTGAGGGCCCCCTTAAATACACAGTCGGCCCCCTTAAAATTAAGGGGGATACGCCCACCTTATCTTAAGGGGACGGGCCTAGGTAGGACGCCTCCCCCTAGGTTGTCCTAAATTACTGGACTTTTCCCATAATTTTTCTAACCTTTTTTATGATTCTTTCTGCTCAAAATAGCCAATATCCTCTCTAAAATCCTTTGATCATTTAATCATAAAGCTTTGTTTCTACAGTGATCCTATGCTAATTTCTCTTGAAAGAAAATAATACTTTTATCATCAAGTGAAGAAGTATTATACCTTAGTGTGCATAGCAATCTTGTTGCATCCATATCACATACTTGTAAATCATTTGTATATCTTGTATTTGTGTGTAGTAGTTAGATCTTGGCAATCTTTGTAAGTATAGTCTATTATAAATTTAATTAACACACTTAGATCTTGATGAATTTACCAAGTATGTGTTAGATAGTTGTGATATAATAGTGTGGTGAAGTGGATTGTTTGAAGTTTGTGAAGTTGTAAAGTTATGAAGTTGTGAAGTTGTGAAGAAGTAGTAAAGTCGTGTTGTGATAGATTGGTTCTAGCTAAGATTAGAACTCGACATTTAGCTTTGTGTCGTAAATCGGTATAAGCAACGTTGTGTACGGTTTTCTCCGCCATAAGGGAGCTTGTTGACATAGTGAAGAAAACTCTCGAGTTAGGTGCTCGGGGAGTGGAGTAGGGCGAAGAGGTGCTTTGTTACCGAACCACTATAAATCCTCGCGTTGTGGTTTGATTGTTCTTACTCTTATCTCTTGTCTTACATTATTTCCTCATACTATCATATCAATTGTGTAGATAAGCATATCGTTCATATTGTTGCAGTATTGAATTCACATAAATTCGAATCTAGAATTTTTACAAACATTTACAAAAACCTTAAGTTAATAAGCGGTTTAACTATTCAACACCCTTCTAGCATTTTCCTCATTTAGTATCATAGCCACGTTAAAACAAGATTTTGTAATATAAATTGTATTTTAAAAATTGAATCGATTATGGAAATCAGAAAAATATTTAACAAGGACTATCTATGCAAAAAAAGACCACCACTATTTGAAAGTGATGGATTTATTTATTGGAAAAATAGATTCGAAACTTATGTGAAGTCAAAAGATCTAGATCTTTGGCATGTTATTACCGATGATGATTTTCCTCCTATTCAAAATAATCCTGAAACTAAAAAGGATGAAGTTGTACCTTTTCATAAACAAAACGATGATCTTAAAAAGAAACTTGCAAAAAATAATGAAGCTAAAATGGTAATTTATAATGCTTTGCCACGTAAAGAATACGAAAGAATTTTTATGTGTCAAACCGCAAAAGAAATTTGGGATACTTTATTAATCACTCATCAAGGTAATAATCAAGTCAAAGCTAACAAAATAGATCTTCTTGTTCAACAATATGAACAATTTATGATTCCGGAAGAGGAGTCAATAGATAATGCATTTGCTAAATTTAACACTATTATTACTAGTCTAAAAGCACTTGATGAAGGTTTTTCTAGCAAGAATTGTGTTAGGAAATTTCTTAGGGCATTACATCCAAAATGGCGCACGAAAGTCACGGCGATTGAAGAATCAAAGAATCTAACAACCTTACCTCTTGACGAACTAATTGGAAACTTGAAAGTTTATGAAGAAGTAATAAAGAAAGATTTCGAAACGGTCAAAGGCAAGAAAGAACAAAGTAGATCTCTTGCATTAAAGGTGAAAAAGGAAGTAAGTGATGAAGATAGCTCAAGCTCCGATAGTGAAGACGAAGAGTATGCTATGGCCGTAAAGGAATTCAAGAAATTCTTCAAGAGACGAGGAAGATTTGTAAGACAACCACGAGGCGATAGAAAAACATTCCAAAGAAGTAGAAATGATGGTTATGGTAAAAGTGAAAGAAAATGTTTTAGATGTGGTGATCCAAATCACCTCATTGGAGAATGTTCAAAGCCGCCAAAGAACAACGATCAAAGAGCATTTATTGGAGGAGCATGGAGCGACAATGGAGAAGATGAAGTGGAAAAGACTAAAGATGAAACTTGTCTTGTAGCTCAAGCGCCCGATGAAATATGCTTAGGAATAAACTTGGAACCCGATGAGTGGATTAAAGATAGTGGATGCTCAAAACACATGACCGGTAATCGAAAGTTGTTTTCTTCATACAAAGCGTACAACGGAGGAAACGTAATTTTTGGGAGCAACTTGCGCGGTAAAATCATAGGCAAAGGTACGATTTCTCAAGACTCCCTAATAATTGAAAATGTTGAGCACGTAGATAACTTAACATATAACTTGCTTAGTGTAGGTCAAATATGTGATAATAAATGCAAAGTAATATTTACCGAACACGATAGCGAAATAATCAAAGACGAAAAGGTTATAGGTAAAGGAATTAGGAAAGGAGGAATATATGTAATGAAACTAGGAAATAAACCGGAAGACAAAATATGCCTTGCAACATTAGACGAAAACTCCACACTATGGCATAGGAGATTAGGTCACGCTAATATGCAACTAATTCAATCATTAGCATCTAAAGAATTAGTTAGAAATCTACCCAAACTTAAATACGACCGACATTTTTGTGATGCTTGCAAAATTGGAAAACAAGCTCATGCAAGTCACAAGGCTAAAAATATAGTTTCAACCACTAGATGCTTAGAACTACTTCACATGGATTTGTTTGGCCCTTCCGCCATACGAAGCTATGGAGGGAATCGTTATACCTTAGTAATCGTAGATGACTATTTTCGATTCACATGGACTAGATTTTTAGCAAATAAAACCGAAGCCTTTGAAAAATTCGAAATATTTAGCAAAATGATCCAAAACAAATTAAGATGTTCCATTGCATCAATTAGAACGGATCATGGTCGGGAATTTAATAATGAAGTATAATTCGGAAACTATTGTGATTTAAATGGGATATCTCACAATTTTTCCGCTCCTCGTACACCACAATCAAATGGGGTAGTAGAAAGAAAAAATCGCACTCTACAAGAAATGAGTAGAACCATGTTAAATGAGCAATCCATTCCTTAAAATTTTTGGTGTAATGCGGTCGATACGTCAACCTATATAATTAATTGAGTTTCCATTAGACGTATTTTAGGAAAAACCCCATACGAGTTGTTAAGAGGTAGGAAACCAAACCTTAACTATTTTAGAGTATTCGGAAGTAAATGCTTTATTCTTAATACAAAAGATTACCTCACCAAGTTCGACTCAAAGTCGTACGAAGGTGTTTTCCTAGGATATTCGCAAAATAGTAAAGCTTACATAATACTTAACAAACAAACAATGAAAGTTGAAGAGTCGTTGAATGTAACTTTTGATGAAACTCATCCCCGCCTAAAACATCACCATTAGAAGATGATGAGTTAGTCGAAGAAGAAGCTATTGAGGTTAGTAAAACAAAACCTATAGGCAATGATCTTGTAGACATTTCATTAGAAAATAATCAAATTGTAAATATTAAAGAATCTACAACTCATCCCCTAGAAAACGTTATTGGTAATCTAAATCAAAGAACTCTTAGGTTGCAAGCTCAAGACAAAAGCAATTTCTTTTGCTTTATTTCAATAATAGAACCTAAAAATATAAATGAGGCATTAAAAGATGAAAGTTGGGTAATGGCCATGCAAGAGGAACTAAACCAATTTAAAACAAATGATGTTTGGAAACTAGTCCCAAATCCCATGGATAGGACCATTATAGGAACAAAATGGGTATACAGAAATAAACTCGATGAAAATGGCATAGTACCTAGAAACAAAGCTAGGTTAGTCGCCCAAGGTTATAATCAACAAGAAGGAATTGATTATGACGAAACATATGCACCCGTAGCTAGAATAGAGTCATAAGAATACTTTTAGCTTATGCTTGCGCACTAGACTTTAAGTTATACCAAATGGATGTGAAGAGTGCATTCCTTAACAATTTTATCAATGAAGAGGTTTACGTGGCGCAACCTCCGGGATTCATTGACTTCATAAAACCTAATTATGTCTATAAACTTAAGAAATCTCTTTATGGTCTAAAACAATCCCCAAAAGCTTGGTACGATCGATTAAAAGCCTTTCTTATTAAACATGATTACTCCATGGGAATGGTAGATAACACACTCTTCACTAAAAAGAAAGACTCCAACCTCATTATTGTCCAAATATATGTTGATGACATTATATTCGGATCAACTTGTCAAGAAATGTATGATAACTTTACCAAGATCATGCATGATGAGTTTGAAATGAGTATGATGGGGGAACTAAGTTTTTTCTTAGGATTACAAATAAAACAATTAGATGATGGAATATTTTTTAATCCATCAAAATATATTAAGGACATGCTTAAGAAATTTGGACTAGAAAACTCTAAGCCAATGAAAACCCCTATGTCTACGGAAACCAAACTCACGAGAGACGAAGAAGGTGAGTTCGTAGATAATACCAAATATAGAGACATGATAGGTAGTTTATTATATTTAACGACAAGTAGACCCGATATCATGTTTAGTGTCACACCTCGCAATTTTCGATATTTTAAATTACTATTTTACCCTTTGACTTTTCAGTTCCAATTTGACTTTTTGACTTTTTGACCTCTTACGGTCACATAAAAACGATTACCGCGTAGTCGGTAATCTTTTGAAACGTATTTAAATAATAAATACTAATAATTATTATTATCTCTCATTTATTATTTTATTTTTCAAACTTATTTAACTTGAAAACGAGAAGATATATATTATTCATAAGTTGACTTATCAAAAACGACCCGCTAGATCACGTTTTCACGACCCGGACTCTAAAGCAATTTGATGTAAAACGACATTCCGAACAACTTTTCAGTTTTGCCCGAGACCCGAAAACAAGCAGAAAATGACCAAAATACCCTCGCAAAGTTTTGAGAAAACAAGAACAACGCGTACCGAACCGAAAATAATTAGATAATATTTAATTATCACTTTTTATTAAATAAAAATATTTAATAAATTAATTATCAAGTTATTCAATAACGTTTATTAAAAATGCAATTATTCAACTAAAAGATCATTTTACGGACAAAGTTTATCAGTAATATACAAATAAATAATAAACGTTTTAAATAAATTTTATAAAACGATTATGAAAATTAGTCGAGTAAATACTCATTTTTATCAGAAAAATGATTTGAAAAATAATGGCGCAAGTTTCGTGACTCGAATCATCCGTTAAGTCGCTCAAACGAGTCCCGAACCACTTTTTATCAAAACTATATTAAAAAGTTGCACTTTTAACCCTCAACTATATTACACCTTACACTTTCCTTATAACTTTTTAATATAAATGTTTTACACTTTTATTCATTTTCATCTCATAAATACACACACACAACACACAAATGCTCTCTCTTCTCCCTCAATATTTCCGGCCGCCCCTCCACCGCCGGCCAGCCGCCGGATTCCGGCCACCACCACTTCCCTGGCGCCGGAAAACTTTTCCGGCGGACTTTTCCGGCCAACTCCGAAAATATTCCTCGTGACCCGATCTACTCGATCCCCCTCGTCACACCCCGCCGCCCTCCCAGCCACCATCATCACCGCAGCCACGACCCACCATGGGTGCGTTTGGCTCGCTGGTCAGTCACCCAAAAGGGTGCGTTTTTGGTTTTCATATAAGCACCTAAGGGTGTGTTTGGTACAAGCACCGTAGGGTGCGTTTGGACCTGGGTTTAGCTGAAAACCCACCATATGGTGTGTTTGGTTTAATGGCAACAGCCATAAGGGCGTGTTTATTTTTGGTTTTCAGATTAGGGTGCGTTTGGTTGATAAAAGCACCATAGGGTGCGTTTGGCTGTGTAAAACAGCCTATGGGTGCGTTTGGCTGTAAGTAACAGCCTAAGGGATGTTAGGTTGCTGTGTTTTCGGCCCATAAAGGGGCGTTTGTTTCTGTGTTTTATGGCAGAAAAGGGTGTTTGGTTTTGTCTATTTTTGTTGTCTATTTAGTTTGTTAGGTATATATTGAAACACGAACATTTTGCAACATAGAGTGGAAAAATATTTAAATTTATGAATAAGGGAAACGTTGTATAAACGGCAAGGTCATGCCGAAATTTCTAAAAATTCTCATACTTAGTAGTTTTCAATAAAATTTTCATTATATTAAAAACCCGATAAATGGACAAAGTTATATAGTTTTAAAACTATTAAATTATAAATATACAATAACCCGGTGAAAGATCAAAAACTATACTTTTACAAATGAGACAACTATTTTAGCCACGACCCGTCAATAAGACGAAAGATTAATTTATAAAATATTATTTTATAAATCCCCGACTAGAAGGTAAAATCATAACTTTTGTAAAAGCTTTACAAACATTGTTTACTTAATTCATAACTTTAAGACGTATGTCTACTTTTATGCATGGACTTTTTATTAATTAAATTGGTGTCGAAATATTTTACTTCAATTATCTTCTCACGCTCCTTATATAATACTTGCAAAGTATTATATAACTTGATTATTCTTTTGGGTGTTTGTCCTTGTTATATAATTCACCATATGAATTATATACTTGTCCATTTTTCATATGTAATATATACGGAATATATTACATACTTGGCCTTCATTTTTTTTTGTCGATTTATTTTATTTAACCAACCACCAAAACGCTTACCACTTGAAACCTCAATCCTTTATCAACGTAACGCGTTGATGTACTCATCCATCGGAAAACCCCCAAATTCATCATCCTAAGCTAGTGGGATATAACCGTTAAGTTAAGTCGCATCTTCTGGTCGAGCCGTTCTGATTTTTGTCGTGCTTTGCTTATTATTGCATTTTTGCTGATTGTTCTTCAACATCAAGGTGAGTTTATAGCCCCACATTTTACTTGTTTTACATATACTTTACTACTTTTGGGTTGAGAGACATGCTCGTTTACAAACTCGTTTACGTTACTGAATTTCAAACTTGTTTATACGTTGATTACAAACTGGTTACATGATTGATTTCACACTCTTTTACTTATGAATACAAATACCCAGAGTTTTTATGGATGCGTTGGTTCTTTTGACTTATGAATATAAGTACGCTAAACTTTTACGAATACGTTGGTTACTTTTACTTTGGACACAAGTACTTTACGTGAGAATTTCCCTGTTTACGTGGTTTGCCTAAGTTACTCTATTGCCATGAAGTCCCCCTATCATGAACCGTTAATTTCTTGACCGGAGGACCGGTTGAGGGAGCGCGAATGCTGTGAATAGATCTATTGGGATTGAACTCCCCCGTCCGGGTAGATAACAACGCACTACCATGTCAACGGACGCATTTCATTTGAGGAACTAGGTGTTAGGCAATGCATCTACCGGGGCACCAACTTATAACAACGTATACTTAAGGCTTCGGTGTCATGAGCTTAGTGCAACGTAAATACCCACCCATTTTATGTGAAGTTATATCTCCTATAACTGTCGCATACGTTTTGAAGTCTTGTGGTCCATACTACTTTGGTTGTACGTTTCTGATTACTAAATACTTTTCATGATACTGCGAGTAAGGCAGTATTCACTAAACGTTTTTTATCCTCATAAATGTTTTACTTAAACCTATGAATTCACCAACTTTATGTTGACCGTTTTTAGCATGTTTTTCTCAGGTGAATAGCTTTGGACTTCTTGACGTGCTATGTGGAGTCTACGTGCAATATGATACCATTTACCAAGATTTTACTTCTCATTCATACTCGTTGACTTTTCAAAACTTAATTATGCTTCCGCTACATTTTACTTATGCTTCCGCAAATGTTTACTTTCTTTTGAATCTTGTAAAACTTATCTATTTTTAAATAATGCAACGAGTTATGATTTTCAAAACGTCCATTAGTGGTCGTTCTCTCGTGCCTTGTGTTCGAAATATGATGACGTCACGCCCTCGGACACGTATTCCGTCCAGGCCCCGTCTGGGGGTGTGACAGATTGGTATCAGAGCCAAGGTTATAAAGAACCAGGTAGAATATCTAGGTAGATATCTAGGTCTGGACTATAACCAGTATGTGATCCTTACATGCTTTTATGTTGGCCTTATACATGATTTTTCTATGGCGGATATGTGAGTATCATCTTGCTTTGAGCATACATTTGTCTTTGCGATTATCTTTTCTCTGTAAGTATCTTTTCTCTGCGGTTATCTTTCCTTCGTGGCTATCTTTTCTTTGCGGGTATCTTTTCTTCGCGGTTTACGTTTGTCTTACGTATATTCCTCTATTTACTTATATGGAAGTTGTTTATATAGATATTAAACTTTTCTAAGACATTGTGGATGACACAATGGTCTCTAAAATTTGTCTAAGACATTGTGAGTGATGCAATGGTCTCGAGCTTATTTTTCATAACCTTATACAATGTCGTTTTACATGAACCCGTTACGGTTTTGTTTACATAGAATTATGTATGAATCTGAGTTTCACAAGTCTTGTATGGGCGGAATTTGTAACTAGAGGTTTAATATGATGATTGCTATGTAAACTTGTTCATAAAGATCTTTATCTTATTTGCTTTAACCATGTACTCATCAACTATTTTGAACTTTGTGTCGATCTCCCTTGATTGTTTTACTCCCCGTCTCTGAAGACGAGTTTTAAACGCTCGTCCCATACTCATTGGAGCACCTGCATCGTCATGTCATCCACCACCTTGAAGAATTTTGCGAGTACGCGTATTGCATCGGAAATTATTAAGTAGGATAATTTATAATCTCTTTATTTGAAAGGATTGGGACGCCTCTTCGTTTAAATAAATAAATTGTAAATCACCGAACCATAAGTTTATCGATTCATTATTTACATAAATTGGGACGCTTCTTTATGCAAATAATAAATTATAAATGAGTGGGCTTAATGGTATCCAATATAAGACGAGTATGAACTCTAACCCGACAATCACCGGAATCCGTTAAAAAGGTCTAGAAACGCCATCGCGTCTTACCACTCAGCAGAATCTTAAAGCCTCACTTGAACCGCCCTATCTCATTCTTAAGTTATTACTTTTCCTGTGAGCTCCTCCCATTTGTTGACTTTTATTCTGGGGGTATTGTTTATCAAAATGTCTACTCTCCACATCCCATCATCGTTTGTTATAGTTATTGTTGCTGTGTATTCTTATACTTTTGATTCACAACTCCATATGTTTGTGCTATGATTTTCAAATGAATAAAATGAATAAATATTTTTATAAAGATTTTTGATGATTTCGAATATACAAATTGTTCTTGTTAAGAGGTTGTAAGATTTGTGAGTTGCAACAAAGATGGCAATGAGGTTAGGCTTGAATTATAGTGAATTTGGTTGATTAGTTTTGGCATAGAAGAGTTTTAGATAGTTTGGAAAATATGGCGGTGTTATGGTCAAGTCCATGGGTGAGGTAAAAAAAAATTAGTTGTTGGTTCCGAGTTTCAAATGAGGGTAAACGGATGTTTAAAAATGTTTTGAAAGGTTAATTAAGTGCCGAAAGTCTTCGAAAATATTCGTGGAGCTTCTTAATATTAAAACGAAGGGTTAGGAATTTTCTAAAAATGATAAGTCATTGCCGTTGGTCATTTCTAAATATAGCAAATATATATATATATATATATATATATATATTTAGCAAGCTAAGTACTTTGGTTAGACGATAGGGTTTCACCAGTTCGTTTTTGGAAATATGGAAACGATTAAAATAAGGGATGCTATTAACGTCCCGAAAACTAAAAACTTTCTTAAAATGGAAACTTTCTATAAATAGTAACTTTTCGTAAGAGCGTCGTAACATCTTCATAAACTTAATAAGTTCGTAGAGACACATTTTTGTTGACTAAACTAAAGCACAAACATATATGGTTGTCTATTTCGTTATTAAACGTTGTGTGCAACGTTTTGCTGTTATTATTATGTCCCCTTCTACGACGCGTCTATTTATTAGGTCGCTGTTAGAGCCGTTCGGTTATACTTTATCCGCATCATTGGCTTACAGTGCGTTGGGTTATGATTCATCCTCGTACTTCCTAGGTAAGTTGAATACTTACATCTTTTAGCCTCGTCCGATGTTAATCATCGATCCTTACAGATATCTCTGCCCTGAAACATTTAAACCCTCATATGGACATACCCCCGTACCTACACCTTCTCCTTTGGAGTTTTCTCCGTTAATGATATATTTTTCTGAAACACTTATTTTGATGGATTAAATATCCTGGTCAAACCTAGCAAAATTTTTGGTATATTAAGAAGTGTCGAAACATCGAATTTTGCTGAATAAAGTTATCAGCGTCTTGTTTAGAACTGGTTTATTAAACTCTAAATCTTTTCTTGGTCACACAATCGGTTAACAAAAATCGAATCCCGGGACGGGATTCCTTTAAGGGGTAGGTAATGTCACACCCCGCAATTTTCGATATTTTAAATTACTATTTTACCCTTTGACTTTTCAGTTCCAATTTGACTTTTTGACTTTTTGACCTCTTACGGTCACATAAAAACGATTACCGCGTAGTCGGTAATCTTTTGAAACGTATTTAAATTATAAATACTAATAATTATTATTATCTCTCATTTGTTATTTTATTTTTCAAACTTATTTAACTTGAAAACGAGAAGATATATATTTTTCATAAGTTGACTTATCAAAAACGACCCGCTAGATCACGTTTTCACAACTCGGACTCTAAAGCAATTTGATGTAAAACGACATTCCAAACAACTTTTTAGTTTTGCCCGAGACCCGAAAACAAGCAGAAAATGACCAAAATACCCTCGCAAGTTTTGAGAAAACAAGAACAACGCGTACCGAACTGAAAATAATTAAATAATATTTAATTATCACTTTTTATTAAATAAAAATATTTAATAAATTAATTATCAAGTTATTCAATAACGTTTATTAAAAATGCAATTATTCAACTAAAAGATCATTTTACGGACAAAGTTTATCAGTAATATACAAATAAATAATAAACGTTTTAAATAAATTTTATAAAACGATTATGAAAATTAGTCGAGTAAATACTCATTTTTATTAGAAAAATGATTTGAAAAATAATGGCGCAAGTTTCGTGACTCGAATCATCCGTTAAGTCGCTCAAACGAGTGCCGAACCACTTTTTTTTATCAAAACTATATTAAAAAGTTGCACTTTTAACCCTCAACTATATTACACCTTACACTTTCCTTATAACTTTTTAATATAAATATAAAAGTTTTACACTTTTATTCATTTTCATACACACACACAACACACAAATGCTCTCTCTTCTCCCTCAATATTTCTGGCCGCCCCTCCCCCGCCGGCCAGCCGCCGGATTCCGGCCACCACCACGTCGCTGGCGCCGGAAAACTTTTCCGGCGGACTTTTCCGGCCAACTCCGAAAATATTCCTTGTGACCCGATCTACTCGATCCCCCTTGTCACTCGCCGCCACGCGCCGCCCCCTCCTCCGGCTGCCTCCCCACCGCAGCCCACCATAACACCACCCTCATTATCATCACCATCATCGCCGCCCCACACCAACGCTGCCATCCCACCCCCGCTGCCATCCTCATCACCGTACGCCACAGCCACCACCACCACCTCAGCAGACCCACCTCACCACCGCCTCCATCCTCGTCACACCCCGCCGCCCTCCCAGCCACCACCATCATCGCAGCCACGACCCACCATGGGTGCGTTTGGCTCGCTGGCAGGGCCGTCTCTAAATTTATGAAATTTTTAAAGGCCCTGAGCGAAATTACATAATGAGGCCTTGCGATAAGAAACGTTATATATAAAGTGTCATCGTTTTTAAGAAATAATGCATATAATTGTTAACGGGATAAATTTTGGTGCCCCTAAAATTTTTGGGGCCCTGTGCGGTCGCCCACCTTGCACACCCTCAAAGCCGGCCCTGCTCGCTGGTCAGTCACCCAAAAGGGTGCGTTTGGACCTGGGTTTAGCTGAAAACCCACCATATGGTGTGTTTGGTTTAATGGCAACAGCCATAAGGGCGTGTTTGTTTTTGGTTTTCAGATTAAGGTGCGTTTGGTTGATAAAAGCACCATAGGGTGCGTTTGGCTGTGTAAAACAGCCTATGGGTGCGTTTGGCTGTAAGTAACAACCTAAGGGATGTTTGGTTGCTGTGTTTTCGGCCCATAAAGGGGCGTTTGTTTCTATGTTTTATGGCAGAAAAGGGTGTTTGGTTATGGGTTTAACAGCCCATAAAGGCGTGTTTGGTTTTGCGTTTAATAACCATTAGGTTGTGTTTGGTTTTGTCTATTTTTGTTGTCTATTTAGTTTGTTAGGTATATATTGAAACACGAACATTTTGCAACATAGAGTGGAAAAATATTGAAATTTATGAATAAGGGAAACGTTGTATAAACGGCAAGGTCATGCCGAAATTTCTAAAAATTCTCATACTTAGTAGTTTTTAATAAAATTTCTATTATATTAAAAACCCGATAAATGGACAAAGTTATATAGTTTTAAAACTATTAAATTATAAATATACAATAACCCGGTGAAAGATCGAAGACTATACTTTTACAAATGAGACAACTATTTTAGCTACGACCCGTCAATAAGACGAAAGATTAATTTATAAAATATTATTTTATAAATCCCCGACTAGAAGGTAAAATCATAACTTTTGTAATTTAGACTTTTCCTCCACTATAAATACATTCTCAACCATTTGATCCTTTAAATGTTCATTCTTCCTAATTTAAACTTTTCATCCACTATAAATACATTCTCAACCATCATCATCACAATCATCCTCACCGATGACATCTCCTAACAAACTCACATCCAAACCATCAAGGGTAGCCAAAATGAGTGTGAAACCCATTTGAAGGAAGAAACTAAACCCCTGTAACACATCCAATAAGCTCAATGTAAATTCTCCTACACCAATGCCAAAATCACTCACTCCTCATCATGAACCATCTAAAGAAAACAATCACCCCAATCAAGCATCACCAAATCCTTACATTAAGGACACTCCCACATCACCACAAGTTGTCTCACATCCTCCATCTCCCATCTCACCCATCAATTCACATGTTACTTACACTCAAGCTCCACTTCAAAGTGACAACCAAACTCAACACATACCACCTCCATCTCTAAGTAGAGAAAGCCTACTTGATGACATTAATTAACTACAAGATCTATCAAACCTCTTAGCCATGCATCTCTCCCAACAACAAAACAACATTCCCTCATCACCTTACTCTCCAAACTTACCACACACCCTCAACATTAACCAAGTTGAAACCCATGTTGGGTATTGCCCTTGTTGCATATTCACCCAAAAACAATTTCTTGCTTTAAGTGAGCATATCAATTGGATCGAATTCCTCCTCACTCGACCACATCCACCACATAGAGTTCAAAGAGATTACCCTTTCACAACCGCCTCCGCTCCAAACTCTCCATCAACAACCAACTAATCTCGTAATATGCCTACAAATAATCGTCAAACCTTTTTGTGTCGCAAGCAAGTAAAAAAATCCTTCTATGGCTATTTAGGATTTTCTTTATGATGTATTAATATGCTTCTAAAGCATTATTTGTTTTTATTTTTATGTATGCTTGTGTGTAGTTCACACACATTGTCCTAAATGAATGAAGTATCTTTTGCTTTGATGTTTGCTTGCACTTGTCATATTTTTCCTTCCTTCTGGCTACATGTTAGAAATATTTGTATTGTTCTAACTCGTTTTTGTAGCCAAGAAACCATAGCTCGATTCCTTGGTGCCCTCGAACGAGGGGGAGCACACATCAAGGGGGAGCATTTATTTCGTCGATTTTACTAGCAATTCTCGACGATGCATTTTTGATTCTACAAAAAGGGGGAGAAATGACATAAAACTCACTAAATACTTGTTTAAAAATAATTTTGCATTTAATGAGTTTAAATTTTGTAATCATCAAAAAGAGGGAGTTTGTTGATAGAAATAATGCCTAAAAACATTATTAATATTTTTCATACGTTTTGATAATCACAAAATATAAAAACGTTCAATGTAAAATTAAACGTAAACAAGTAATTAGTAGTAAATTTTCATTTCGAAAATTATATCACTAAAAGGTATAAATAAATAAATGCTTAATGCATTTTATTATCAAAGGAAATTTTTATTCAACCTCACACTTTTTAAAATGTTGTAAACATTTTGTTAGGTTTATGGAATAGTGTTGATTATGTGGTTTTATTATATTTTGTTATTAGACTTTATTTTGTTTAGTTTAATATAGCTTGTAGTAAGGTTTATTATGCTTTAAGTATGAAATAACATAATAACCAAAGTCTAGGGACTAGTATTGACAAGTTAGGAAAATAAAGAAGGGAAGTCTCCCTCCCATTGCCTATAAATAGCCCTCTAATCTTCATTAGAGGGTGATGCTCTTGTAATCAACTCTCATTTTCCCTCCATAATAAGATTTGAATTTTCCTTTTACTTGCCCTCATTCTCTCTAATCTTACATGTTGATATAATTGATTCAAGATTCATGTGACCTATCAAGTGGTATCAATCGCCAATAGAGAAGTAGAGTGCTTGATTTGTGTGTGGTTTTATTCGATCGAGAATCAAGAAGTGTTGATTTCTGATTTTGGTAAGTGCTATTGAGGTTTCGAGATTGATTTTGGTTGTGATTTCGAGTTTTTGGACGTTATTGTGTTCTCAGAAGTGTTCATTTCATTCTCGGAAGTGTGGTTTTGATTTTCGGTAGAAGCTTTGCATTCTCGGTAGAGTGGTTTTGAGTTTTGGAAGACTTTTTCTTGTAAATTTAGCAATTTCAGTACGAAACATCAGTGTAATATATATATTCGATCTTTTGGTTGTATCAAAAGTCGTTTATTAGGAATTCAGTATTAAACTCGGTCTTATCGAGTTTGTTAAGATTCACAAATTCGGTTCCATCGAATTTGTGATATAAGGAATTTTACTAAGTCAAAACTCGGTAATAAGCTTTACAAGTCATTTTACACTTTCATTTTACGGTTTTATCGTGTTTTGAAGTGTTAAATATCGGTTTTTCAAGATTTACTAAAACTCGGTAATCAAATTTGGTTTTATCGAATTTAAGTTTTTAGAACACTTGGATTATCTAGTCATCATAAAATTTGGTTTCATCGAATGTGTGGTTATTAATAATTTATAACTGTTGAATTTTAACAATTTAGGCTTACCGAGTTTATAGTGAATAGTGTTACCGAATTTGAGTAGTGTTACCGAGTTTGGATATTTTCTCACAAATCTCACTCATATTCGTCTAAAAAGATCTAATCTTTAAATCTTGAAGACATGTCCGACAATCCAAAACATAACCAACAAAACCTGTTGATGGTCGGTTTCTGAGACTAGGCCACCCATGCTTGAAAGGGGTAGTTACATACCTTGGGCGAGTAGATTCAAACGATTTCTTAATCGCAAGAGGGAAAACCGGAAGTGGCTTCTCAAAGCACTAGAAGATTGCCCTTATGTGTTTAGGGAACACACAGTTCACCTACAGGTTTCAACAATACCAATGTTGCAAGAAAAGAGGATCTTCAAGAGATGACCTTATTGTACCTGATGCGGAATGGAACTCATGAATATGATCTTCTTGCTATTCCTAAATAAGATTTACAATTATGTGGATTCTTGTAAGACGGCCAAGGAAATGGTGGGACTCGTGTTGAACGTTTGATGAGGGGAACTATACAACCAAGTTGTACCAGAGAACCCGGTTTACAAATGAATTTGAATCAATTTGTTGCTGAACCAGAGAGTCACTATTTCCAGCCTATAATCGGTTGTGCTCAGTTTAGTAATGATTTGGAACGAAACAAACATGAATTTCCAACTGGGTTCAGTTAGAACAAAGTTTCCTGAATAGTTTGCAACTGGAATGGTTGAAATTATGTGACTTCAAGTTCGTTTGCTTAAAAATTGACAAGTTGATTTCGTTCGATGATCATTTTGATATTTCCCTTCGCAATTGAGAATTGGAAAATGCTTCAAGGGCAAAAAAGTTAGAAAAGTCTCATGACTCTTTGGCTCTAGTAGCACACACGGGTTCATCTTCCAGAAACACTCTCCTCTCATTATGTGAACACATCCTTTCATCTTAGTGAGTATGATGAAGATAATGAGCAGGATGAATTTTCACATCCATTCCTGAAGATCCTCTAGCATCGTTTATGTTGTACTTGACTAAGCCATTAACTCAAAAATTTCTCTAATCCAACAAACAATCGTCGTCCCGTGCTTCGCAATAACCCAGAAATCAAGCAGTCGTTCAAGTGACAGGGTTAATTATCAAGCGCAGAAAATTCTGGTAATAGTTGGAAAATTATAAACTGAGCTTATGTTCAAGAAAAAGTTGTTGAGGGAATGAATGCTACAAATGAGACTGCAAATGTTCAAAGGATTGTTCGAACTCCGACTCCAGGCAATACTTCAACGGGTCAATGCTAAACTGGGGGTAGATAAAGGACATTAATGCTAGGAAGTGTCCCCAGCCCAAGGTTCGTGAATTGCGAAGTATTTCATGGAGCAAAATTGTTGGCAAAACATGATGAAGCCGGTGTAATTCTTACAGATGAGCAGAATGATTTTATCTTTGCTGATGCTTCAAGAATGGAGGAAATTGAAGAACTTAGTGCAAACATATGCTTAATGGCCAGAATTCAACCAGCTGATCAAAATTCTGATGATGAGCGCAAGCTATGAGTCTGCATTTATAGAGTGAGTACAATCCCCCCGTCATCCATCAATGAGAATGTGAACAAAGATCCAACTATAATACTAAAATTATTAACAGTGCCATTGATGATGATCAAATTAATAGCAATATTCAATTTGATTTTGTCAAAAGAAATGTTAATAGTGGCAGTGTTGAAAAAGATACACATGTTCATGATCTGTGTGCATTAGAAACACTTGCTAGGAATGCATATAGAAGCTGTAAACAACAAAGCTATTTGCTCAAAAGGTCTAACAACAAAATAGGAACTTTGACCAAGATCAATTGAGAGTATAAGGAAAGGAATCGGTTTGTGAAAATAACCAAGGATACAATTATCTAAAAGAATTTCTTGAAGCTACTGAAAGGGCAAAACGTGGTCAAAAACAAGCTGAGTCTCAAATTAGGTATCGTGATCGAGATATTTAGTTCCGAGTCTTGAAACAAACGAGAATTTTGAGTCAAGAGGTCAAACATTTCAAACAGAAAAAATAAGGAATTACAACAATCACAGTTAATTTTAAAAAGAAAAATGAGTGAAAACGAGGATAAGTATCATGATACTATTCTTGATCTTGAAGAAAAACTAAAAAAGAATGTTGATTTGTTTTTGAAAATTGGTAATTCCTTTACAAGCAATGTTTATGCTTCGGTCCAAAAAACCATTGTCTGCGTTTATGATTAAACATTAAAAAACATGGTTTGGGTAGCTGAATCCCTAGTACACTCAGAAAAACAATTTCAGAATGTCCATAGTTATATGTTGCCTCTAGGTACGGTAATAAGCTATTCTTTTAAAATGTTAGAGAGATTCTGAGGAAACCTTAAAAGGATGCCTTTCAAAAAGTCAACAGATAAATGATGGAAAAAATGGATGATCCAATTGCTTGTTGCGAACAAAAAAAATTGTTGGACAATTGATACAAACAAGTAAATTGCGCTTTATAATACTTTTTCCTCAAAAAGAATCATCATTGAACAAATTAGTATGGAGGGAAAATGAAGAGTTGGTTACAAGAGCATCACCCTCTAATGAAGATTAGAGGGCTATTTATAGGCAATGGGAGGGAGGCTTCCCTTACTTATTTTCCTAACTTGTCAACACTAGTCCCTAGACTTTGGTTATTATGCTATTTCTTACTTAAAGCATAATAAACCTTATTACAAGCTATATCAAACTAAACAAAATAAAGTCTAATAACAAAATATAATAAAACCTCATAATCGACACTTTTCATAAACCTAACAATCTCCCCCTAAGGGTCGATTATTCTGGGCGTTCCCTCCTTGGTCCAAGTTGTCTTCCATTCACGTACATCTCCCATCTTCTCATTTGATCTCAATAATTCAATCGAACTTCAATCTCTTCTTCAAACAACTTAAGAAACTCAACTTCATCATTTGTGAGTTCTTTTTGCACATAGCCATACTTGACATCATTATAATAACTCTTTAGTCCTTCAAGCGTTCTTCTTAGTGTTGCACTTCAAACAACTTATGTATCTCTGAAGGTCTCATCACCCTTTTCTCTTCCTTGCTATTAGTGTAAATGATTCCATGTACGGGCTCATAGACAATAGAAAACACATCATATTTTTTCCATATCATTGAACTCCTGATGAACACTGATAGAGACTATAGCAATCCTGAAGTAGAAAGACTTGGTTCCTCTACATTAACTTGTCCAGACGATGACTCTCCAGATACATATGCTTCTAACCAACAAACTCATACTTTCTTGACATCTTACGGTACCTTGTTATTCACGATCAGCAGATACATGTCTTCACATGTCCATTACCTTATTGAGGTTCTTGTAAACTGGCTCTGGTTATGACACTATGCAATGCATTAGCTACGTCCACGTTTCATTTCGCCATAATTCTCTGTGATAAACTTATGTTCATGACCCAATTCCCCAGGTATGTTTTGATGACTTGAACATCTTGAGATGTCTTTGACAATAGACTCTCTTCCTATTACGCTCACTTCCAGTTCTTTCTGTCAGTTGATATCATGCTGTTCAAATTGCGACGTATACGCTTGGTTTTGGAATACTTCCTGTATTACTAATCTTCTCGATGGAAACGATATTAACCTTATGTAAAGATCGTCGCATGTGTGTGGTGAATTCTTCAGTTTTAAAACACCATATCTTGCATAAGGATTAAACCTATACACTTATTAAACCCGATCTGGAAGTCCGTTCTTCAAAATCATCATCATTGAAGACAATTTGCTGGAAAAATTTATGGGAGTGACAAAACGATCTTTCTCAGGACCTGAATTTCCTTATCCAAGTACAAAAGGTCTATGGGATTTGATCATTACAGAAGTGTTGGAGCTTCAGGGATCATCTCTTTTCTGCGACACCCAAACATAGAGCTTTGAACTAATGGTGTTATCTTTCGTGGATGGCAGAGAGACAAGAATCTTCCTTTATGCTTTCCAGCCAAACAATGTCACTTGACAAGAAATTCGTCATCTGAGCACCTAGTAATTGACTGATGTTCAATATCTTCTTCCTGAAGTAACTTTTGCTTAGCATCTCATCCGCCAGTCTTCTTCAACTTAGCTTCACTTCAATTTGTCAAAGATGCGAGCGTGCGAGTCACAACATCTAAATGTCAGTGTGTTAACTTGCTTAGTTGGATCACTAACTTCTCATCATCATCAGAAGCATAAGATTCAGTCCAGAAATCAAATCATCATCTTGTTCTTGATTACCCTAAAGGTATCCAAGGACCTGGTCCATCTACATTAACTTAGTCCCCTACGATGACTCTCCAAAATATCTATCATACTCTGACAAGTCTTGCTGCCTTTTTGCACTATTCCTCCCCTCAGATTGAGCAGACTCATAAGGATGCTCCTGATCTCTGTGTGCCCCGAACGTGCAGAAGCAATCTACAAGCAGTATTGTGTACCTAGTTCTTCTCCAAACTTCAACTCTAGGAGAGCCAACCAACTACTTGCTATGTACATGAATTGTTGTTAACACAGAGGATTAGCCTTTCATAGCAAGGTTACAATTGATGTTGTTAGTTCTGAACAGAGGATGATTAAACTTGTGCCGGATGAACAGTGGAAGAATATAGACCCCGACATATAACTGCGTACAGATGCATTCAACTAAAGAAGGAAATAGCATTCGACAATTGGCATTTTTCTGAATCTTGATGATATATGTGCCTGCATACGCCAAGTTCTTGCAAGATAGCCTTAGAGATTATCATTTCTGTCTCTTCTTTATCGTTCCCTTTCCAGAATCACCCATCCACAAGAATACAAAGGAACTTGATCATCTGAACTTGCGCCAAGGAACTTCTCTTAACCTTGCTCCGTTACTTTCCTCATCTTTTTATTCACCAATAGGTAGCTTTTCCATCATGACATCATGAAGACTATCAGGCACAAGTTAGATCACTTGATGTCCGTAAGGCATGAAACCTTTCATCGAGATGTGCAAATAAGTACCATATCGTACCCTGTAAATTCATGAAAGGAAACTCTTGTAATCGTTTGAATCGATTGGGTTTTGCCTTGATCAATGATAGAAGACGATTGGTTTTTGTTAACTTTGGTTCAGATAAACCCGATGATAGTGTCGGGATGAGTAACCGTGCAATTCTTGGTAGTTCTGCGATATTCCGAGCGATAACGCAGAGTATAGAGAATTACACTAGGTATCTAGTTGGTGAGGGAATTGGTGACGAATCCCTAGTCTCCACTACAATCTTTTTCCCTTTCAACGCTCTTGCTCCTTACTATCAAAAACACTTCATCAGATATTTCATCCTCTTCATCATCAACATTAACTGGTGGAACTATATGGTAACATCTACCATAGAGTATCTTATCGTGATCTCCACTGCGTCCGAGTCTTTTGTATCTCTTCCTCCTTTTCCTGAGACCAATCTCCCCGTCCATACTTTCACCTATTCACATCCTGGGCTCTAACCTAGTATCGGGAATAATATGTCATCAATGCCTAGGGGGTGGAGCGCTATCTATCACAACATTCTCAGGATCAAGTTCAACAAGCTTCTCAATCTCCTCAGTCTGGCCAAGTCTGCACCTCATATCCCATTGCAACATTTTTCTCTTTAGACTTCTAGGTGCTATCACGACTCTTGCTCAGGCAGACTTACTTGAATCATGTCTGTTAAAATCATCTCATCTAGCGTTTTTCTCTAATGCACTAGAAATAGGACAGTGTGTAAGTCGTCAGATTAGCCCTTATGACGGTAATCGAAAAACTAGACAGCCCGAACAGATCATTTTGGGACACTTGACCTCAGCCTAATCTCCAGTAGCAGGGATTTTAACGTGCACCTAGGGCGCTACTAGGTGTTCCTATGCGTTCCCTTGGGTAGACTCCATCGGCTTTTGACTGAGTCAGAGGAACATCTAGCCTCAAACACGCTCTGCATACTATCTTTATAAAGTGCTCCGTCAAGCGATCATCTGTATCAATGATCATACCATGCTGGTATCCCGCATCCCAACCTGTTCTAGTTTCTTCCTAAATTAAAGATATTCTTTTATAATATATCATCATCTGAGATGTGATAAGCATCTCAGCACGTCTTGAAATGTCAGGAGGAGATAGTCATATAATGACTTGATGATGACTTCGTAAATCATGGGGAATGGGATCGAAAGGCAGAAAGATGAAGCGAATATTTACAAATGCCTTCCTATCCTGAACTCCGCATAATCCACATGAGAATGTATTGACAAAGCAAGTATAACAATTGCATTATCTGCAAACGCGGCGGTTGGTCCCATCACCGTAACGCGTGTAGTCAAGCACTTGGGAATATCTGAGCATAACGTCTGCCAAGGCTGTAATAGACCAGATAATCTTGAAATTAGAAATATCTTGAGTTCCATTGTATATCCCCAACACTTAGTTTGTAAAATGGAAACCATCACAGAGAATGATGTTGGTGGCACAACGAAGCATATTGTTTATCAATCATTTGCTTGTGAAGATAAAGATTGTTCAAAGTCATCCAGAGTACGTGTAAGCTCTTTCTATCCAGCAAGAAGTTGAGTCGATGATTTGATCCGTCTTCTTTCACAAGTATTCCTAGATACTTGCTGCCATAATAAACTCAAGTACAGATGCAGAAGCTGCTCAAATGCTTGACAATCGTAACGGAATGATTCTTAAATAAGTATTCATCTTGCATAATCTTGCTGCTCTGATGGACATTGCATCATGCACCAACCAACCTTTTTGTTTGCATCCAGAAGGACCTAACGCGTTTTTGTTTGGAGGACACAATTCATCCTGTATGTAAATCATTCGCATGTTGGTATTGTTGTGCCGTGATTCATAACTAAAAATGAATACAATTGAGGTGTTAGGAAACAAATACTATTCCTTCTTGACATTTTTGCCTTTTTCCCCCTCTCTGTCTGTTTTTTATATAATCTGGCAATCCTTTTGAAACAGATTTTTGACAGATTCTTTTTTCCACTGGTCTCGTTATCTTTATGCTTTTTCTAGCAATCATGCCATATAACTACTAACGCTTTATTCGAATTATTCTTTTTTATTTACCATCTTTTGTGTCTCTTCTGGCATTCTTTCGAACACTACTTTTTGATTTGCTTTTTTCCGCGTATGGATTTAGCTCTCGAATCTTTTTTGTTTTTTAGAATATCCTCACAAGAAATTCTTTGTGACAATGATACTCTCTCAATAAGGAAGGGAAGATTTATGCACTTTTGATTTAATCAAGACACATGGTATGAAAAATTTCAAGAGAATCCTTCAACCTCTAAACTTTTAATGAATTAACAGAAAGAGTATCAATTTGACACAATAAAACAGATTTTGGAGAATTCTTTCAAATCATGTGACAAAACTTTTCATGATGTTGATAATATTGAATAATGTAATCACAAACCCACAACTGAATGGACACTAAGTCACATCACATTCCCTCATTCTTTCATGCATAAAACGGCCGTACCAGTCTTGACTTACGTCCACAGTAAACAATTGCGAGATTTAAAATTAAACAAATTCAAGTCTTATAAAAAATTTGATTCTTTCACATTTGATTATGAAGCCTAAACCAAGATATGGACACAACACACAACCAATATTTCAATATCGAATGGCGACACTCTCTGAAGTTCCGCACTCACTATTTTTCCGTCGCGAGTCTGATCAATGCAGAAAACGGTCAAACCGGACATGAACTTAGACCCATTAAACAATTACGGAAAAGAACATATATGATACTCATACATAGAATTCATGAAAACTTGTTCCTTTTTCTGCCAAAATTATTTGACCAAACTTAGCAACTAAACTGGATCGTTTGTTTTTCACAGACATTCACACAATAAGCATTACAATCATGAAGCAACAACATTATTACATATACAAAACACTTTCACAAAACCACAAACAATTAAACTGATTTTCACCATTAACCTTTACTGAGTTTTGACTTTTGTTGACTACCGAGTTTGACCAGTTGACCTTACCGATTTTGACAATTAGACTTTTTACTAAGTTTCAAAAATAATGACTTTTGTTACCATAAACTCAATATCATCTAAGTGTTTAAATCATTGACAGATTATAACCTGTGCACAAAGAACTAAACTCGGTAAAATAACAGATTCGGTAATGTACTACCAAGTTTAATCAAAACTCAATCCTAACCATTCTATGATCATTTTATGGCCTTAAGTCACTTTTTACACTAAATCTAAGCCTAAGATTATGCGCACAATATCATAAGGTACAAAACATTATCATAACACAAACTCGGTAAACCTCATCTTTACCGAGTTCAAATGTAATCCCACAATTACCAAATACACCTAAGACTAAATACTCCACTATACGTGATGAGTAAGAAGTGAAATTACAATCGTTGTAATGAACTTAGATAGCGTAAAACAGATTTCTACTCAAACTCAGTAAAAGGATTCGGTAAAAAAGAAAAGTAAAAAATGAAATTAAAATCCTTTATATAGCCACCAAAAACAGTTTGGAAAATTGACATTTTCAGTCCCTGTACTTAACTTTTACTTAAAACTGTTGAAAAATTGTCACATTCAGTCCAGTACTTAGTATTTACCAAAAAAATTGAAAATATTTAACAATCAGTCCTTGTACTATTAGCATATTCTAATTTTTTTGTTGTGAATTACACAACACTTCCCCCAAAAACAAGTGAAATCTATTTCAAAAACACAATTGGCATTTGTAAAAACTCCCCCCCTTGAAAAATAACATTATGTAAGCAGATTTCACAAGTCGAAAATGAAAAATTGTTACTTTTTTCACTAAAACTCTCCCACGAAAATATAAACATTTCCAAATTTTGTCATCCTGAGAGTTTATTATCAAAGAAAGATGTTTGTGAAGGAAAATTGTAAGAACTCCCCTTGAATCAATGATTCAGTATTTTGCAATGTAAAAGGTTTTAATAAGAAACTTGGAATCATAAAACAAAAGATTGTAATTCTTTTAAATTATGTTGTTGTTTTTTTTAATAAGAAAAATGTGACAAATCTTTTTATGTTTAATTTTTACATTTCATTTTCAATTTTTCCTTTTGTTTTTGAAATAAATATTATTAGTACATGATTGTGAATGAATGATCGCTTTCACGAAGATACATTGTCAGAGCTTTCCAACTGTAGTTGGAGTCATACATATCATACCAATGCCGATTGGAACTAGATACTAACAAGAGTTTTTTGGAAGCGCCTTAGTAAAATAGATCCGCTTGTTGCTACTACGTTCCGACAAGTAAATGTTTCACAGTACCCATCTCAACGAGTTTTTCTTTAATAAAATGATACGTGTAAAGTCAATGTGCTTTGATCTTAGAATGTTGGAAGCTGGATTGCCGTGAAATACGCAATGGCTCTCTCTCTGAATCACAATACATCAGGAAACCGATTGTAATTTAAATCCATAGTCAAGCATTGAGTACCATCCATATCACTTGAGCACAACATCAGACAATGAAAACATAGATTCAGACTTCTGCAGTAGACATCGCAGTACAATCTTGTTTCTTTGAATCCCCAACTCACGAGATTTCCACACTAAAAATTTGTAATCCACCTGATGTGCTTTTACAATCATCTTACAACCTGCATGGCCCCAATCTGAAAAGGCAATTAGTTCAAATCCAAAATCCTTCGGATACCATAGGCCCATATTATAGGACTGTCTTAGGTACCGAAAGATCTTGACCTATTTTTCGACGGTGTTTGACCATAGTGGTCTGAGCTGATAACGTTGCACAAACAAAAAGTACAAAGGCTATGTCCTTTCGACTGCTTGTTTAGATTACATAATCACTCCTAGTCATACGATGATAAGACTCGTTTTGATCATTTAAGTGCGTAGAGAGACTTTTAAATCAGCATACCCGGTCTCATCTGTTGCCATAGCACGTGTGGCTACATGGAGACACATTCCATCTAGACCATGTTTCTTTAACAACTCTATTGCATATTGTGATTGACGTTATTGAATATAGCACGGGGGAGCACAATGACCCTTAAGCTCCAAGAAGAAAACTTTATTTCACCCATCATCTACATTCAAAACATTGTTTTTCATTAAGTTTTGCAAATCTTTTTATGAAAAAGCGGATTTGTTGACCCAAAAATAATGTCATCAACATATACTTGAACAAGTAATATGTCTCCCCCGTGATGACGGTCTAGTAAACAAACGGTTTATGGGTCAATTATTATACCTTTATTGAACCTGAGTTCAATTACAGAACAAGAAGACATTTGTCACAACCATGCACGATGTTTGCGCTTAAGACCGTAGAGAGCTTTTTTCAACACATGTAGAGACGTGATTTGGAATTTCAGAATCACAATAAACCCTTCAGGTTGGCACATAAAACTTCTTCTATCAAAGGACCATTGAGAACAGAAGACGTTTTGAGCATCCATTAGAGAAAGATAGTGATATTCATATGATCAGCAAAAGCAATGAACAGCCAAACACCATCAAGACGAGCACAGGCGAGCAAATGACATTCCTCAAATCAAATGCCCTCTTCTTGCATATAACTTATAGCCACAAGACGAGTATTGTCCGAACCACAATATTATCTCGCTTCCACACTTATCACTCTTCCAAAGCCATTTGAGAACCAATAATCAATCTTACTTTCCTGGTCGTCGGAACCAATTCCCCAAACTTGAAGTCTTCAAATTGATTTCAACCTCTATCTTGGATGACTCAATCCAACTATGATCGTCCATAAAGCTACTTTGATGTTCTTGTGGTTCAATAGTGAGCTAGAACGGTTTAATGCATTACATGCAAACCTCATAATCGATATTACCGTTTAACGAGTCATAACAGGTTTGGATGGGTCAACCAATACTTAGCTAGACGGATATCATTCATGGCCACATGGAGAGTCGATGGTTGTACTTTGAGCTGAAATTCTCACATGATGATGTTTGGAATTCGTTATAATGACTCATGTTCCTCATGATTCAGAGAATCATATGGAACAAACTGTGTATTACCATCAAAATCAACAGAATCTTCTTGATTGAATTCATCAGACTTTTGTAAATAGATAGGAGAAGTTTATTCGTCAGATGTTGTAACAACAAGAGGAGCCTCATGTGTGTCAACAATGATTAAAGATGTAGAAGGTGAGTCTTCTTGATCGAGAGTCCGGTTGTGCAGCGGAATTGATTGGTAGTACTCCAGAAGATATTCATCTGCTCACAAATAATCTTCAAACAATTGACCTAACAAATTATCCAAATCCTCTTTTGAAGGAGTATTCATAAAGTCTCTGATGGAATTTTGAATATAAATCATTAAGTTTCGGGTTCTAGAACAATCGTGTTCAGAAGCTAATATGCTGTAAGAGCTCATCAACTTGACATGAATAGTCTCCATAATCCTTGTGGTGCGACGGTTATAGATTCGAAAACCCTCTTGATGTTTCCAAAAAAAAAAATAACCAATAAAAACTCCCATGTCTGCTTTTGGTTCATTTTCTCAAGATCAAACACGGTTTATTTTGTCGGATAACACTATGAGCCAAACGCAAGAAAATACCAACATTTGGCTTTCGTCCACGTAACAGCTCATAAAGGATTATATTTTTGACGTGTGATTGATGATTGACCGGTTTTTCGAGTAACAACATTTTATTAAGAACTGCTTTACCTAAAGAAAATTCAGGTAACTCTCGAAAAAATATATGCATTGGCGCGCCATCCTCAACCAGAGTACGATTACGTCGTTCTAACTATACTCTATATAGCTGAGGTGTAGCGAGCATCGAAACTTGTTCATTAATAGCCTAACATTTCATAATAGCTTTAGAGTTGCATTCTTGAATTCGAGTGCCATATCATCCGAATCTTGCCAAACTTTCTTTGTAATTCAATTGAGCTATGGAGCTAATGAATTTCTTGATGATCTCTGGAGTTTTGGGTCTTTCGAAACAAAGAAAAAAACCCACGTACAAATCTAGAAAAATCATCCACTATCACAAGGAATCAATACTTCTTTCCATTGACCCAAGAGCTACTCCATTGGACCAGCAGACAAATCCAATAGAAGTTAATTCCCAATATGCGATAATCACTTAGAATTAATTTAGGTGGATGAGAAGCTTTCTTGCTTTTTCCTCTTTCACAAGCAGAACAAAGATGATATTTTCCATATTTGAACTTTGGTAAACCATCAACCAACTCAAGTTTGGTAAGATCATTTATGGTGCCAAAATTAAGATGTGACAGTCGTTCCGATGCCATAGGACCATGACTTTGTTGAAGTAATGCTACTTGGACATATAGACAAATGGGTGAAAGAAGCAGCCATGTACTGAAATGGAGATCAGTATATAAATTTGAATCGCGTACCGCCTGTGAGCAAATCATCTTCCTCCATATTTCGAACATAACATGTATTAGAACTAGAAAAGCCCACTTCCAAATCCTCCATCGACAAATTGCCAACACTAACAGAGATTTGGACTAAGACCATCAACATAATATACATGACAAATAGTGATGATCGCCCATATGTAAATAAGTCCACCGATAGCTGTAATAGCTTCAAAGTTGTCTTTCCAAAGCCGAACGGTTCCCATAGACTTTCAAACGAAGTATTCTCAATAGTGGAACACATCACCCTTTCATATGCTTTAAACAACCCACTATCAACAACCATAGAAGATCCTGGTACTAACTGCAACATAAGAAAAACAACACATTGCCAACTGGGCAATTTGACTATCCAGCTCTTAACTGATAACCAGTGGTTTCGTATTTGGAGGATATAGTAATGAGCATGTGGCGTTGGTGTGTTAACAGGTGCTCCACATAACATTTATTGTGATATCAAACCATTTTTGCCATAATCTACTTGTCCGACATCTTGTTTCAGCATGAATGGGCTTAATGGTTTATCAAATAGTTTTCTTTTCTTTTTCTTAAACCGCACACAGAAACTTATATTCTAGCTTTTGATGCACTGCTACATCATCAATCTTAGATTTGGAAGCTACAGAAGTATTATCTAAAAGTTTCAATTGTGTCGCTTTTCTTTAGGAAAAAAAACCTAGTCTTAGAGCTAACAAAAGTAGTTTCAGAAGAATATTGGATCCTAGAAATTAACCACACCAGGGGAAGGGCGGTGGGTTGGGGGCAATAGCAGACACTCTTCCATAGGTGCAACGTAGTTTCTTGAACATTCTTATTGCCCTTCTTCTCCTGTACGTTACCCACACGATCCGCAAGGGGAAATGTACCTAAACCAAAAAACTGATGCACGCAAACAGCCCCACCCCCAAAACTCCCACAACCCTCCCAACCCAACCCCTCCCCCCTCCCACGATCTCTACCGCGCCTCCGCTAGCTGGGTCACCCCCCCGAAGAAAGCCACAAAACCAAAAACCCACTCGACCGTAAAACACTAAACACCCCATCTCCCCCCCACCGCACACCATCGCCCCCAACCAGCGCCTCATTACCCTGCATGAGGTGGTGGGTTGGATTTGGTATTCGGGTACGCGATCCGTGAAATTCACTTCCCTTCTGAGTGACGACCCGAAAAGAGCTATGTGTAATGCTTTTACAAAAACAAAGCAACTCACCTAATAACAAAACCACGCCCATTCCAAACAACGTCGAAATGTCCAAAGCGTCCCCATCCCCCTAAACCACGTCATCCCATTACAACTCCTACATTAAAACTCCGTTGGCCCCTCGACCCACTCACCATACACAACAACCAAGCCCAACCTAAACCCAGCAACAACACCAATTGCCAGAACACGGTCCACCACTTGTCCTAGGGTCCACTCGCATAACAATCTCGGTCCGCGTCACACAACACACCCGGTACAGGCCAGGCAGTTCTCAGAGCTACCCGAGCACTTATGTATCCCACTAGTTAAAGGAAAAACGAGCATGAACATTTAGGCATTCCGTTTAGAGGATTCAATCTAAAATCTTAAGCCCCCACCTCTACCCCGATCAACCCCCACACTCGAACACATACACCTCCTAGACACCACCACCTCCCCTCAACACCTACCCTCCCCAGTTTCAACCGCCCCTCCCACACCCATACCCAGACCATGACGCTACGGCATTCCCCGCCGGTCATCAGCCGAACCCTATCACCACCACTACATCCATGCATCATTCACCTTTCCAGCAGCATTGTAAAAATTACGAACAGGAGGATATATGCATGGCTTCACTCTTCTAGGAAGGTGCTGGTGATTCGCAGGAAAAAGACTAGGAGTGATTTTCCATAATCCCCTGTCAAGATGGGAGTAAAAAGGTCAGCCCCATACGGCTGAATATATACGACCCCTAGTTTATTAAGATTACGGATTGTATAGAGCGTGCGTAACAAAATTTGGTTGGTGTATGTGACCACTCCGTAACCCAGTGTCACATGGAGACTATATTCCAAATATAGGCAAATATGGACTTTACGACTTAAACTAAAAAATAAGGTTTACGGTGTAACATACGTGTTTTATCAATAGGGGGCTTAGACTGAAGTTGGTTATTGTGTAATTTAAGTGGTTAAGGGGTGGCGTAACGTAAGTTGGTTATGTGGAGCGGGAAGTGTTAATGGCGAAATCACCTTACAGCACGAAAGTAGTTACTCTGCAAAAATGGAGGCGTCTTATAAGTTAGAGATCCAGGCAGGCATTAACGCCTACAACAACACAATTATACGCTTACACGAAGACCTATCCCCTCTTGTCCACTGTCCCAAGAAAGAATCTACAAACACCGGGCGAAATAACTTCCGCCTAACATTAACCCCACCTCCCACTGGCTGCCCCAATAAAACCATCGTACACACACATTCCCCAGAACAACAAATGTCCATAGCGTCTAAAGCAAACCCAACAACATAAACCCCAACACCTCCCCTATACAACTACCCCTCCAACTCATATAGTTGATCAGCATCATAAATTATTAATATTTTGATAAGAAGCATCCATAAGTCACAAGCACTAAACTCCAATGCCTATGTTATAAATCTTGATATTATAGTCTACTATCTCTGGTGTTTCATGTGACAATGCTTGGACGTTTTTCCCAGAAAACAAAAAAAATAAGTGACTAAGTATCCATATTCATAGTATTTCACCTTATAACATGTTCAATCATTAACCTTGGTAATAAAGATCCTAAAAAGTATAAAAAAATATGATGTCATCAATATTTGTAAAGGCCAATTTGTTAATCCAAAAAATATTACCAAACTAACAAGTCACCGACTGTGTGTCCATATAAAAAAAATAAAGACCCCATTTTGGGTGTGTCCACTGAATATTATAAGCCAAGACGCCCTAGGTGTTCTAGAAAGGTTACCTCACATCACTGCCGAGGGGTGACCATATACACACACACAAAAGGTAGTTCCATAAATAAAATTACACCACATTTACTCCCTGGTTCCAACATCAATCCTTTCAACACCACGCCACACATTCCCACCGTTTAACAAATATCTTATACCATCCTTCCCACCACCACACCGTCGTGGTCCTCCCCCAAATAACCCATAAAAAAAAACCCAAGACCTACACCCAACCTATCCCCAACCCCCCAACCCTTTACACCCCAACCCATTATTCCCTACTGACGATTCGACAACCAATGAGATCACAAATCAATGTTACAGCAGCTGCGTTAAATTGTAACACAAGAATAATATTGCTAATCTTACGTAGTAGCATTGCCAGTCAAGAACACACAAACCCCCATGTAGGGATGCAACCAGGGCGAAGCGGCCTCACTCCACCGACACACCATCAACCAAAGTCGCACACGAAGGCCGCAGTCCACGGTGTACTCATACTAAAAAACATAACCACAACTTACTTAAGAAGACCCACATCCTTCCAGGCGGAATTGCTGAATAAGTCCAACTCCATCCTATTATCTTTCGCAATTTGAGAAATTGGTTAATACTTCAAGGGCAAAGAAGTTAGAAAAGTCTCATGATCCTTTGGCTCTAGTAGCACACACGGGTTCATCTTCCAGAAACACCTCTTCTTATTATGTGACACATCCTTCATCTGTAGTTGATTATGATGAAGAGTATGAGCAGGATGATGTTCACAACCATTCTGAAGATCCCCTAGCATCTGCTATGTTGTTACTTGCCAAAGCCATTACTCAAAATTTCTCTAATCCAACAAACAATCGTCTTCGTGCTTCGTCTAATACCAGAAATCAAGCAGTCGTTCAAGGTGACAGGGTGAATATTCAGAGCAGAAATTCTGGTAATGTTGGCAGAAATAATAGAAGAGCTTATGTTCAAGGAGAAGTTGTTGAGGGAATGAATGCTACAAATGAGACTGTAAATGTTCAAAGGATTGTTCGAACTCTGACTCCAGGCAATACTTCAACGGGTCAATGCTATAACTGCGGTGGAAAAGGACATTATGCTAGGAATTGTCCCAAGCCAAGGGTTCGTGATTCGAAGTATTTCATGGAGCAAATGTTGTTGGCAAAACAGGATGAAGCCGGTGTAATTCTTACCGATGAGCAGAATGATTTTCTCTTTGCTGATGCTTCAAGGATGGAAGAAATTGAAGAACTTAGTGCAAACATATGCTTAATGGCCAGAATTCAACCAGCTGATCAAAATTCTGATGATGAGCCAAGCTATGAGTCTGCATTTGTAAGTGAGGTACAATCTTCATCCATCAATGAGAATGATGAACAAATGTATCCAACTCATACTAAAATTATTAACAGTATCATTCATGATGATCAAATTAATAGTAATATTCAATTTGAATCTGTCAAAGGAAATGTTAATAGTGGCAGTGTCGAAAAAGATACACATGTTTATGATCAGTGTGCATTAGAAACACTCGCTAGGAATGCATATGCTGAAGCTGCAAAACAACAAAGATTTGCTCAAAAGGTCCAACAACAAAATATGACTTTGACCAGTCAGATTGAGATGTATAAGGAAAGGAATCGGGTTTTGGAAAACATAACCAAGGATAACAATTACCTAAAAGAATTTCTTGAAGCTAATGAAAGGGCAAAACGTGTTCAAAAACAAGCTGACTCTCAATTGTATCGTGATCGAGAGATTATTCGAGATCTTGAAAAACAACGAGATGAGTTGAGTCAAGAGGTCAAACATTTCAAACAGAAAAATGAGGAATTACAACAATCACAGTTAATTTTAAAAAGAAAAATGAGTGAAAACGAGGATAAGTATCATGATACTATTCTTGATCTTGAGGAAAAACTGAAAAAGAATGTTGACATGTTTTTGAAAATTGGTAATTCTTTACAAGCAATGTTTATGCTCGGTCCAAAACCATTTTCTGTTTATGATCAACAACTAAAACATGGTTTGGGGTATCCGAATCCTTATACACTCAGACAAGCAATTTCAGAAAGTCCATAGTTCTGAGGAAACTCTAGAGGAGGCTTTCAAAAGTCAACAGAAGATGAATGCAAAAATGAATAATCCAATTACTGTTGCGAACAAACAAAATTATTAGACAATTGATTACAAACAATTAAATACGCTTTATAATGATTTTGTTCCTCAAAAAGAATCATTTGTTGAACAAACATGTCCTTCATCTTCTTATACTC